>APFE031284076.1:0-12046 GCA_000404065.3 Pinus taeda
TTAATATATAGTAACTATGTGCAGTAATAGCATAATAAACGATCACACATAAGCAACACACATGAGCACTAAGATTTAAGGTGGAAACCCAATGCCGGAGAAAACCACCTGTTGTTGTCGTCTCTATCTTCTTTTAATATAAAGAAAATATGTTTACAACCTTGTACTGGTGTAGACTCATACCAGTACACAGGGACCCACTTGCAGAAGGCTACAACCTTCCCTTGTTTTCTAGCTTCTACTGTAAGAGAGTTAAAACCCCTAGCTCTTGTATTAGCCGATATGTTTACTAGTACGTAGGCGTTGACCTACAAAAGTCTACGACCTTCTCTCTTCCTCCAAGGAACACATTTCATTAATTTTCAGACTGGATGCTCCTGGTACACAACAATACAATATGAAGGATTTGTTTCATCAAATTTTCACACTGGACCCATAAAAAACTTAGAAACTCAAAATGCATCAACCAACAATCAATTAATCTGAACAATCAGATCACTGTCACCAGAACACTATGAAGGACTCAGAAACTTGCATCATCATTAGAACCTACTACAACCTCAAGAATCATACATCAGAATGTATATGCTACTTTAATGAACCCAACCTACATGTATACACTACTTCCTGCAACAAAACCTGCGTATACCTCCAAAACTACTGAATCATAAAAAAACTTTGAATCAAATCTGTACCAACCAGTAATATTCTAAACATCTACTGTAAATTGCAAAGATCTAGACAGTCAGCAACAAAGATAACCCTTCTCACTTAATCAATCAATCAATTAGACACAAACTCCTTATGCATTCAGTTTTATTTTCAGATCTAAGAAGACTTCATTGACACACAGCAGTAAAGTAGCAGCACTAATCAAATAGATTAGTCATTTCTGAACAACAGGATTTTCTCTTACATACGCTAATTGTAAGATTCGAACCTATGTGTATACGCGCCTTTATCAAGCCGAACTAGCATATAGATCTACAAATATTATCTTACAACTTCGTTGTTATTCCAGACTTCAGAAATACCCAGATCATGACATTTAAAGAATAAAAAATGTGTAAGCAATCAGATCTACCCCAACCAATATTAGATCATACAATGATAATTCATTTCAGGTCTCATGATCCTACTTCAACATTTTATCCAAGGTGCACAAAATATTTCAAATTATATCATAATCATAACCCCTGCAACATAAAATATACTTCAGATAGAGGTATTCCTAAGAAACCCTTTCACTTGCACACCTGGCCCTTTGATCTTCCCCTCCTTATATAGGTTTTGGCCTTCCTCAATACCTCGGACCAAAACAACACTTAGATCTTGTGGTATTATTGGACAGGATCAAATAGTCGCTACTCCACTCAAACTTGTGGGCTAATACCATGGTATTGACCCTTGGTATTCTTTAGTCTTGTATTTCCTTGATTTTCCAACCTATACATGCTTTTCCTCTTGTGAAAGTGTGTGCATACGTATATGCTCCTTTTGTTCTGTGAACCTACGTATATACGCTGCTTTGACAAGGTGAACCTACATATACATCTTAAAATATCTGTAAACATCCTTTTCCTTCAACTTCTTAATTTTGATCAGTAAACCTTTGTTCCAAATTCATGTTCTTCTGTACCAATGCCATGTTACCGTTGAATTGGCCTATTACACTGTGAGTTTCCTTTTATCAAATTTGAACTAACCTATGAGTGAGTTGCCATCAAGGACAACACCTGTATCATAGTGCCAACAATCTCCCCCTTTGGACTTGATGGAAACCATATTGGTGTTCATTATTGCAAGTTGTAGAAACTGTTAGAGATATCAAGCAACACCAAAATACTCTTCCCCTTTGACACCAAGGGAAAAGGGCGAACCAGAATATCCCCCCTTTGAGATACACTATGTTATCCATGCTCCTCCTGAGTACATGCAGAGTCTGCAGAGATATGTTTCAAAATAATAACATGACTCTATAACTCAACTAAGAGAGTATGTCCTCCCTAAGACCAATGACTCATACATACATCAATCACCCAACCAAGTGGGGATACACCAAATTTGACTCATCCACCCAACCAAGTGGGGATATACCAATTGTTTATACATGATTGAAATATAGTAATTATTACATCATCCTTCTTGTGCAAAGTGGGGATACAAATTACATCATATGTCTAATAGGACTCATTCAAAAATAGAATATGACAAAAGGAGACATATTACACCCTATATCTCTACATGACCTATGAAACACTTTATATGAATAATTGAAACCATAGTTGTAATCAGCAACCATAATGCCAACAATGCAAAATGCTTGATAAGGTTAATGCTCCCCCTTGAACCTGTGCTACCTGTGCATTGTCAACAAATCATTCATCAAGCCATCTTCATCAGTCAGATAAAAATCAATGAACAAAGCATATCAGCATATTGTAATCATCAATATCAAACTGAGCACCCATATCAAACCCACTGTTTTTCTATCAAAAAAACATATACGCTCCTGTAGCCATAGAAACTCGCATATATACGCGACTATCCTTCATGAAATCCACGTATAGGAACCTTCTGGTGAAAAATAGGATTTAACAGCAGGATGATGCAAAAACTACTCCCAGCGTTTGTCAGAGATATTCAAATGTTCCTCTGGGAAGTGGCTTGGTGAATATATCAACAAAATGTTCTTTGGAGGGAACATACTCCAATTTAACCTTTTGTTCAATCACTTGTTCTCGTAGAAAATTGTACTTAATGGGTATGTGCTTGGTATTTGAGTGCATGAATGGGATTTTCGAAATGCTAATGGCATTTGTATTATCACATAGAATAGAGATAGGTGGAGTACATGTGACTTGAGTATCTTCTAATGTTTGCATCATACAAAGTAGTTGTGTGTAGCAAGATGCAGAATCCATGTGTTTTGCTTCAGTTGTAGATAAGGCAATCAAACTTTGTTTCTTGTTGAACCAAGACACTAACCGTGATCCCATGTAGAATGCACCTCGAGTAGTGCTTTTTGTATATGCATGAAGAGTAAGATCTGTATCTTTAGGATACCATAGACCAAAGTCTTGAGTTCCTTGAAGATATTTGAATATTATTTTTACTGCCTAAAGATGTGATTCCTTTGGATTTACTTGAAGCCTTCCAACAATTCCTACTGCATGCATGATATCAAGTTTGGTACCAGTTAGATAGAGTAGACTTCCAATCATAGATTTGTATGCTGGTTGATTCACTGTAGGTGATTCATCATTAGAAATGAGACTGCATCCTATTACCATTAGAGTACATACTGGTTTAGAATCTCCCATTCCATACTTCTTTAGAATCTGATTGAGATATCTAGTTTGTGAGAGAAAAATACCATCTTTTGATTGTTGTACTTGTAGACCAAGAAAAAAAGTAAGTTCACTAAGTAAGGACATTTCAAATTCTTGTTGCATAACTGAAGCAAAGTTCTGACTCATAGATTCTTCCTTGCTACCAAAGATGATATCATCAACATAAATAACAATAATTAGTAGTTTTTCATTTTCAATCTTTGTGTATAAGTTGTTGTCTGTGGAATATTTTGTGAAACCTTGTTGTTGTAGATATTTTTCAAGACGATAATACCAGGCCCTTGGAGCTTGTTTTAGACCATATAAAACCTTTTTGAGCTTGCGTACAAGTTTTTCATCATTTCCTAGAATGAATCCTTTTGGTTTCTCAATATAGACTTCTTCTTCTAAATTCCCATTAGGAAAAATTGATTTTACATCCATTTGATATACTTTGAATTTTCAAAAACTTGAAAGAGAAAGAAACATTCTTATGGCTTCAAGTCTGGCATTAGGTGCGAAAGTTTCTTCAAAGTCTATACCTTCTTGTTGAGCATACCCTTTACAAACAAGTCTTGCTTTGTTTCTAATAACCTCTTCATTTTCATTCAACTTATTCTTAAATATCCATTTTGTTCCTATAACATTTTTATCATGAGGTCTAGGAACTAATTCCCAATTATCATTCTTTTCAATTTGGTCAAGTTCTTCATCCATGGCCTTAACCCAACATTCATCTTTGCTAGCTTCATTTACACTATGTGGTTCTATGGAGGATAGTAATGCTAGATAACTTGAGGTTCCTGTAAGAGTTCTTCTTATCTGTACTCCAGATCCTTTTTCTCCTAGAATTTGAGATTCTGGATGATTATTTTGACCATACCTGGATGGAGTCTTTTCCCTGTCTATTGTATCTGCTTCTGATGCTTCATTGGTTTCTTCCTCTATATCATTTTGATTTGATACAGGAAATAATTCACCGTCTTCATCATTTTCATATTCCTTTGTTGATTTCATATGTTCCAGATTCCTGCATGCTTCATACAAATCCTAGATTTCATACAAACAAATCAATCAAAGTCAATCACATCTTAGTCATTAACTTGACCAGCTTCCACTAGGGTTAGCTCCAACCCCTAGATTTTCAATCAACCATCAATCAGTCACTAACATGACCAACTACCACTAGGGTTAGTTGAAAACCCTAGATGTCCAAGCAATCATCAAACTCAACCAAAAATTCAAATTTCAACAATATCTTCACAAATCTCATATTTTTTTTTCTGGGCAAAGTTTAAACTATTATATTAAGGAAAAGAAAAGATATTTACAAGAGGTCGAGACCTCTGAGAGCAGGTGAACTGCTCTCTGACTGTTTTGACAAGCAAAAACTGAGAATACAGGCTTGATACAGTGCCTGTCCACCAATACAATTCCAGTTTACCAAATTTAAACATTACATTCTGGAATTTGCAAAAACATAGACAAAATAGTGACTGGACATAGACAAGATGCCTGCAAGCTGACACGTCGAACTAACCGGACGGAGAACAGGTGGCGACGGCGCCTGAGTCCCGGTGGCAAGCTGGGCGCTGCCCCGGTGGGCATAGTTGCCACCCGCCAACAAAAGAACAGGGACATTCTGAACACGGGTTTCCCTGGTACAAAAACTGAAAACCAAAAACCGCAGGAGGATTACCTTACGCCTGCTTAGCTTCTGCATTCGCCTGGTCTTCATTAGCTTCTGCATTCGCCTGGTCCACATGAGCTCTCTGCATAGCCTCTTCCTGCTCGGCCTTCCATTCCGCCTCCTCACGCTCTGGGTCCGGAAGACACTCAATTTCCACGCCATTAGGAATGTCCTCCAGGCTTCGAAAACCAGGAGGGAGGACTGGGTACAGACGGCCACCGAAGAAGCGTTCCGGCTTCTTGACATCCTCAGGTATCTTCTTGGCCTCTGGACTATTCGTCTCCATGTCCATAAGACTGCAAATCTCTCTGAGAGCCTCAGTCTGCTCCTTGGACTGAAAGCCAGTGCTTTCCTCCTCGAGCTTGCTCTGTGAGGAGGGAAGGAAGGAGCTTTCCTCCTGGCTCCCACTCTGAGAGGAATTGGTGGGACTAGACCCCCACTCCTCGAAAACTACTTTGCCCTTGCCAACTTCATCATTTTCCTCTGAAAAAACCACTGTGATGATTGCAGAAATAATTGGCTTGTTGCTTCTGCGAATGTATTTAAATCTAATCGTCTGCACAGAGTTGATGACATCCGAGTCGGATTCATCAGAGCTCGGAGAATTGGGCGAGACACAGGCCAGCGGTGAGATCCTCTGCGGAGTATGTGTTCCTCTGCCCCCAGAGTCCGCCTTCTTGCCAGAACGTCTGCCCCTGCTGGGCGAAGCATGGCCTCTGAGAGGCATCCTAGAGCTATAGAAATTTAGCTGAGTTTTCTGTACAAGCTTTGCCTTGCAGAAATAAGATAATGTGGGCCAATTCTTAAAACAACTACTGATTCTGAACCAATTCGGCTTCCTGGACCAGTGAACAGGATGGCCTTTTGGCTTACACTCCCTAACTCTCTTCACACCTGCTCGCAGAGCTTCTCTCTCATGAAAACCAAGGTCGAAACCCCTTGCCTGAACAGGTGAGCCTGTCAAACTGAACCCCAACATTCTGTTTGCCTCTGTCTGCATACCTTGATAACTTGGGCAGCAGAAATGGCAATGAATGCCATTCAATGCGCAGTTAATGGCATTCATATCTCTTCGGACAGGTTGCCTTCCCGCGGAAGGCTTCGCGTGTCCATCACATGGGCAACCTCTTGCCACTTGTCACCCGCATCCGGGTTTCACAAATCTCATATTATATAGTCAACGCTCATCAAATATTTCTACTTCAACTAAGGTTCAACTCCAAAACCTTAGAATTCCATTTTCACAAATTCAACAATCTTACACAGATATCAAATCATCATATTTCTGTAACATCCCTCCCTTAATAATAAATAATAAATAATAATAATAAATAAACCACTTAATAACTAATAAAAATAATACAAATAATAAGTAATAACAAAAATAATGAATAATAAAATCATAATAAAAATAATAAATAAATAAAAATGATAAGTAATAAAAATAAAAATAGTAATAACCAAAATAACAAATAATAATAAAAATAATAAAATATTAATAACCATAATAAAATAAGGAAATTATCAAAAAAATTAGCATGCCGGCACCATGTGGCATGCAGACACATGGAGGGTGTGCATGTGGTTTCCCTTCCAATGTTTTTTCTATTTAAGGAATGATGAGGAGGATGGAGGGGTCCGATCATTCTGAGATTCCATCTTCATTCTCTTGGGAGAATGCTAAGACTTAGGAATATTGGCAGTAGTCATTGATTGAGGGCTCGGGGGTGGCCAGTTGTAGCAGAATCCTGCACAATTGAGCCTACGGTTGGGAGGAGAGTCGTCCCCAAATCTTGTGGTCACTTCGCAGCCGGCATGTATAACTTCACTAAAGAATTGTTTTCCTTTTTACATTAATTTTAGTTTTACTTGTGCTGTTACATATGGTATCAGAGCGGGCTTAATCGTGAGGGCCTATGGGCATCCGGAATTATACTTGTTGGAAATTTTAAGCTGACTTGTTTTTAAGTTACAGGTTGATTACTTCCAGGAGGCGACATATTTTTGTGAATTGGTAAATTATTCAATTTTCAGCAGATTTTGATGCTAGATAGGGAAACTAATTATTCATGTTTATTCAATGTTTTGTTCTCCTAAGTTTTCTTTTCATTTTTACAGTAGAAATCTCCAGAATTCTCTACTGTTGCATAGGAAATCTGACAGGCAAGGTGGTTTCAGATATATAAACCTGAAATGGCTTACTCTGTAAAACATTCCCTTTTGTAGCTAGAAATCCCATTCTTTTCTCTCAATTGTTTAGATATGCTTCTAGGAATTGATAATTATAGTGCACCTCTTAATTGGATTTTGCCGAAAATAGATTCATTTCACTGTGTGGTAGGTTGTTGTATCGGGTTTGGACTTCTTCGAATTTTGGATTCTACAGAGTGATAAAATGTTGTGCTCTGCTGTTTTTCTTGCTGAAATTTGGGGGAAATTTTCTCGTATTGATCTATGAGTGTCTGAAGCATTTTGCCAGAGTTGTTTCAGTTGTTTAGACTTTTTTTCTGCTCTTCTTTCCAACGAATTGTCTGATTCTATTAAATTTTATACAAAACGAGAGAGTTCCTGTATTACGAGGATTTCAGATAAAATTTCCTTTGATCTCATCAGAACGCCGTCATTTTTGTAATATTTGACCTCATTTAGCTGTTAAATCTTGCTTTCTGCTTCGTTCTTGGGTGAACTTTGTCGGATTGCTTTTTTAGTGCTAGAACCATTTTACCTGTTTTCATTGTTTAGGATTTTTTTTTTTCTTTGCTTTCCAGTGCTTCGATGGTCTGCTTCTGTTAAAATTTCTGCAAATCAAGAAGGAAGTTGCAGTGCTATGATGATTTCAGATTAAAGCTTCGTTTTGGTAATATTTGACCTCATTTAACTCTTATGTCCGTCCATTACATATTACTCTGCTCATTGGTTTCTCAGATTTCTTTTCTTTTGTTATTTTTGGTCATGTTGAAGTGAATGTTACAGTCTTCTATCTTATCTTGTGTATTCATTTATTTTGAGCAAAGTTTTGTAAAATCCGGCTGAGAGGTGAGGCTTAGCCTCTCTATAAGCTATTCTTATATTGTCATGACAATCAAATAACAGGTACTACATAACACTTTGAGTTACAAAAAAAAAATCATGGTTCCTATTAATTCGGCACGACCAGAATTTTGAGCTCTGGGTAGGTTCGTTGACCCCGAAACCTCTTGGGTGTGGTGGAACCATGCACGGGGAACTGTGATTTCCACCGATATTGAGCCGCAATCTATAGCCAAAAGAGAAGGCGTTTTATCACCAGTTTAACTGACACTCAGTACAAATGCATAGGGAAGACATCATCTTTGCAAAGAAAAGCTCAACTTATCAATGAAGAGTATATGAAATTTTAGCTCTTAGAAGTTAGAACAGCTGGAGATTTTATTCATTGTGTTACTTGAGTAGGCTAGTCATCGTTATTTGATGTTGGTTGATTCTCTTTAGAAATATATTTATTTTGGATGGAAACTAGTGTTCTTGATCAATGCTGCTCTTTTTTTGTTAGTTCGATCTTTGTACATATTTTCTTTCTGTATCACATGGGCATGTAGTCAACTTCGAAGTCCTTATTTGCAGGACTTTATTACAAGATATTTGTTTTTTTCCTTTGTCGGGAAGATTGTCTATAGAAATTTACAGCTGTCCTTTGGCTAAGTGCTTGCACTACGAGGGGTGTCTATGCCTTCAAAATAAAAAATCATCTCGGGCTTGCACTCTTGGGGTTTTTGAACCTGGGTCTCTCAGTAATATAAGCCTAGTCATCTCTATGCTTTCTTCTAGACCATGGGTGAATGCTTTCAACATTGCTTGTGTATCCTTGCTCGGACTTGTAGTGGGTCATGCAGTGCAAGTCTTGCAAGCTCACTTGGAAGAATGAGCACACAACAGAATCATGGAAAAAAAGAGAAAATATTCGTCTTCCATATTTTTAAGAACGGTATCTCTTTTTTATTATTTACAAGTAGATATTTACGCTGCAAGTTTGTGACAAAATTGGAAATGGAGGTCCAAAGTAGATTTCCAGCTTATCACAGATCAGCCTAGAATATTTTTCTTCAGCGAATATGGTAAACATCATCCATTAAAGCAGACAATACACTAAATTCTCCCTGTCTTGACTCTCACCATTAGGAGTACGAAAAAGCAATTTGGATGTTTGAGTATTTTAATAAATTTAAATTTACCAGGGGTTTTGTCGGTAATTTGATGATTAGGATCAATTTTGATGTAGTAATATTGGCATATTTCGAGTGATAATCCTATAGGGTGTTGGTAGTCTAGAAAAAGATTTAAAGAGGATTTTGACTATCTAATTTGGGCTTTTCTTCTTCATTGCTTTCTTTCGTGAAAAACTACTAAATGATTATTTTTTCCCTTCTTGCCATCTTGTAATTCATTGACGCTAAATGTATACACAGGTTATCCTTCTCATTATAAATCTTGTTTTTTAAATTTTTAGAATTTTAGTATATGGCCTTTATGGAGGATTATAATATCACACTTGTAGACCCATTTTTATCCGGAGGCTATAAATATATCATATTTATATTTTGATGACATCAAGATCCTTTTTTTACTAAGGAAGAAATCGTCATTTGGATAATGGAAATTACACTTCTTACTTGCACTTGCACCATTAGGGAACTATAAGGATTTTTATCCTCTTAGTTTTGGCACAAAAGGATTTCACCTCGTGTATTTAGATTCTATGCTCTGTTTCACACATAAATATTGCTTTGTTAATAGATATGTACCTCCAGGTCTCAAAGCGGAGGCCATTTCTTTGTACTCGTGATATGCATCCAGTTTTGCAACTTGGCGGTGCATATCAAACCTCTGGATTTAGATGGGTCTGTGCTGGTGTCCATATTTAATGAAACCATTAGATCATTTAGATTTGATGCATTGTTACCCAAACACAAACACAAATAGTTGATTTGGATGTATACACAGTGAATATGCTGGATTTTTGTTTTTGTTAGTAATTTTGTATTTCGACATTTTTTTTTTCCAGTTCAAGTGATTACGGTTTGTTTCGTTGTTTGTGAAGGATATGAATAAGAATATAGGGATCCTCATAGGTTTTGAGTTGTCACAATCAGGAAAAATAATTAATTGTTCCCATTCAGTACCCTTAATTATGAGATATCATGGCAGTATAAAAAAAAATATCTTTTTGTTTCATAATATTTGTAGTACATCCTTCAGAAGTAGTAGTGGATGCATAACACCAAATATAAAAACACATGTTATGAGTTCGTAATAATTTGTACATCCTTGCGTAAGTAGTGGATACTTTACCCAACATAATACACATTATATAATAGGTTAAAGAGGGAAAATAGAGGTATATGCATGCAAACTGCTGAGTGGACTTGTGGATGGATTTTCCATAAACCCTCTTAACAGCTACCTTGTCCGTTTTCAGAGTGATTATTTTCTAGTTACTTGTCTGGGCTCCACTGCTGCGAGTTTTGTCTGCTAAATCTATAGGTGTTGTTTTTAAAGTTGAAAAATTGATTAATGCTTCTTTAAGTTTTGTTTAAGGATATATGACTAGGATTTTTAGAAGCTCCCCTTTCTGTCTCAATGGCTATGGCTGGCTAAGTAATTAAAAAAGGAAATAATGATTTATAAAGCATAAACCAAGAATCACGTATCACTGTATTTCAAAGCTTGTAGGCAGAGGAGGCCACTTTTTGGGAAAAGGGTGCTCATCTTTTTCAACTTTATGTGACTCAGTGGAACCTTCGAGAGCAGAGCATAGGTGTATGATTGCCTTATGCACGCCAAGAGAACACATGTGAATTATATATTATTCAGAGATTTATATAATTTGAGAGATGGAAGTACTTTTATAGAAATATTTACATTAATTTTAAATTAATTTTTATTTAGCTAGAGAATTTGCAAATAAATAAAATTCTGTAATCAAGTAAAACCTAAATGGAGCGTATTGTGCTTGATCCACAAGAATCACACAAGTTAACTGCATATATGAATTTGATCTGTTGTTAAGTTCTTTTAACAAGTGTGAATAGATATCAATAATTAGTCTTGCTTAAGATCGGGACCAGCTTAAACACTTGCAAATATTTTGAAAACAAAGAAGGAATCCTATTATTACCTCTCTTTTACAGTGATTTGTTAGGTGTTCTTTTGGAACATATGCTGATAAATTGACCAATACCAGACTAATCTAACTTGTAGATAGGCATTTTAAATTTAAGAAAAGATGAAATTTTCTGCGTTGGTTTAACTTGATTCCAATTACTCATCTGGATGCATTTAATTAATCTGAACAATTTAAAATTTTAGCAGGATACGACTTTAGTTTGGGGGTTTTTTTTTCCTTTCTTTGGTTTCTATCAATTTATGAGATTAACCTTGTGCTATTAATTATAATTTTATTTATGTAATTGTAAATGTCTTTCAGTTATAAGAATCTGAAATATTTTGACTATTTAAACCATAAGAAAATTGCTCCTGCTGTCCCTAAAATTTTTACTGCTCCTTTTAGCTACTGAAGCATAAGGTTTTTTTTATTCTTCTGCTGTCCTGAACGATACTCATTTTGTGTCATTTGAAATTCTGAATACCATTTGCTTTAAAGTGGCTCTCATTTACTCATAAGGTTATAGGCATTGGATAAGAGGTATTTTGTTGAGCATTTCATTGGATAGCCTTGGTATGTCAAAGTGATAATCATATGGTTAGATCAGCAACACCTTTAAGATTTTCAAATGCCAATGTGAGGCTATCTTTTAATGAGACAAGAGGGTATTGACATAAAGCATATCAGAATTCTTGTTTTTAGTAGCTTGTCACCAAGGAGTTATCAAATTGCTTACAGTTTATAGTTCAGCTTGAAAGATCTCTTCAGAAATTGGCCATCTAGGTGTTCCTAATTTTGCACTAAGGCTGAAAGCCTTTTTGTTTTATTGGCATTAAAAGTGTTAAGTAACTAAGGGACTTGTTGATTTAAACGAATATATCT
>APFE031284080.1:3781-55721 GCA_000404065.3 Pinus taeda
GCATGTGAATGTTTCTTAATACTGCTAAATTGATGATCAACGTAGAGGAGGTTATGTATTATGCATGTATTCCGAAATTAGTGTATAATCGGGATAATCTCTGTGAATAAGTGCCATATTATTCAAAATTTCTACATGAGGCATGCAAGCTTCAAAGTACTGAAAGCGTTGTTCCTAAGTCAACTTCTTGGATAATGAGCTGATGTCGACAAGAAGTGACTCGTCATAGGAGGGCCTTGGTGCATCCCACATCTACGACACGAAACGAAGCAAATGATTTTCTGGAGGTGAAAACGGTCTGATGATATAAGGTTTAGGAATGGCGGTCATGAAAAATGGAGGGTGAAGGTATTGCAGTGGATGAGGCGTTATCTGGGTGATGAACTCTCTAAATGACTTCTCTTGAACATGTCGGCGACACTGAGATGGATTGGTAGCGTTAACCCCAAAAGATAGATGGTGTGGAGGACCAATGAACGGAATAACCCAACTCGACTCAATCATGGTGATGTAGTGAAAGTGTCATGTTCAAGAGCGATTTGCTACCAATGAAGTTCTTCAAGTTTTCTTCCCTTTTTCCCCAGTCATTGTTGAGCAGTACCTCTTTATTTTTGTCAAGCATGAGGAGCATAACATATGCTTGTTCTATAATTTGCCCTTCGGGCAAACCTATCGCTATGGTTTAGTGAGCCTAGAGATAGTGACACTCGTTCTTGTCCAGGTGGACAAGTTTGTCGCTATTGTTTTAATGAGTTTAACGACAAGGATATCTCAGTCCTTTTCATGTTTAGAGAGTTTGAAAAGGGACGAAAAGGAAACTCCAACAGTTCTTTTTCGTAGCATAATCCCTTAAGTCTGAAAAAGTATAAAATAATACGAAAGGGATGACTTTTCGATAGCTTTAGTGAGCCTAAAAAGACAAGCGCTCGATCTTTTTGTGGGATGATCCCTCAGGTCCAAAAAGATTAAAATGTAGAGGAGGGATGGCGCTTCCCCTTACTTTAACGAGCTAGAAAGGCGATTAGCTCGGTAATCTTTTCATATTTAACAAGTCTAAAAAGAGCTTAAAAGAAACTCATTTTTGAGGAACGAGTGATGTTTTCGGGTAGTAGTTGGTTCCAAGTAAGTTTATAACTTCTCAAAACATGGCAGAGTGAAGAGGGTGGCTAATAGAATCACTCATCATAGTTGTTCCTCAAAAGGGTAAACAATCAAGTGGAAGCGTATGATCAACCAAAATAATGGAGGTGACGGTAAGAACACAACCAAGGCTTGAAAGGGTGATAGCATGGCAATCACAGAGGTTGTTTACTAAAGGCAGGTTTATTTTTTAATGAGCTTGAACCTTGCATATGCTCGGTGGCAGGTTTATTTTTTAACGAGCTTGAACCTTGCAGAAACATTGCTCAATGGCAGGTTTATTTTTTAACGAGCTTGAACCTTGTGGAAACATTGCTCATAATAATGGTCAAAGATGTTCACTTCACCATTTAACACATTATATTCTTTTTCCGGTCATCCAACTTGCTCAACTGCTCCATAAAATTGATTAGAAACACATGTACATGTCCAAAAAATGAGTTAAATACCAACATTTTACTTGAAGTACGTGAATAGTAACATAAAAAGTAGTTTTACCTCTCATTTTTACCATTTCATTTCAAATTTGGGATTTTGGAGCTTTAGAGTGGTTTCCCCCCTCAAATTTCCAAGTGGAACTAAGAACTACAAGTGGAATGACACTAATCAAAAACCTAGAGCTGAATCACACCTCTACAAATATCTATAAATGGATCCCTCATCTGAGAGATCTAGAGGCTTGAACTTTGTAATTTCTAAAGAAGTGCTGTTAGTTTTCTTTTCATGAGGTGAAGAGGGCTTTGATGTTGGGGAGGATGATGCTGGATCAAACAGCTGTGTTGTAATCCTCTCTTCTACTATTAATAAATTTTCTTTGAGTTTTCCTCCATATAATCATGTATTTGTGAATCTTGTTGTTTGTGATATTATAGATCACGATGCTTTGATGGTGCTTTGCTGCTTTGTCTCTACAGGTATTCTCTAAAGCGGGACAAGTAGGAGAGGAGTCGCAAGTTCCATCAAGGGAGAGAGAAATCAAGCAAGGAGTCAAGCAGAAGATCCAGGTTGGCCCTCTTTGCTTCTCTCTTATCTATCATACATAAATGAAATCTCGAAGTGCTTTGATTGTTTGTTTATAAGATAGCTACCCATCTTAGTGGGACTAGCAGATCGAAAAGACACTAGTTTTCCTGGAAACAAAATGGCGATTCCATTGGGGAGCGAATAGTTTGTTTATTTTTTATTATTGTTTGATTTATAAACTATAGACGGAGCCTAAAGTTAGCCAGGTAGCCTTCGAACTGCTTTTGCTATGCAATTGCAAAGTAGATGAATGCTGCTTCAGTTAATCTCCGGGTTGGTTTATGAACTAAACATATGACTTACATGCATCCTAAACGCCCTTGTGGTAGCTCAATAACCTCCTAAGATCATAACCCTGTACTTTTTTTACTGTCTATCATAACTTAGCTTAAATCACTAAATTTAGCTACAAATTTTGAGCAAAAACCCAACTCAGTTTCACTCACTGGCCCATTGCACTGTTTGTAACTAGGAAGCATGTATGCATCGCACCACCCGTCTGTAGCAGGTGAGATGCATCCTTGTTTTCCTAAAGCACAGGTGCGATGACTGAGTGATACTATTTCTCCCTTTGAAATTTGGTTTTTCCTCCTTGTTTTTAGTTCTATTCAGTTGTTTTGTTGCTTATGATCAGTATCTCATTACTGAAGCCTCTTTCTTTTACATTGTTCAGCCTCCATTGATAGGGATTTGTAAATGTTTTTATGTATTTGTCTATCATTTACAGTCCTTCTTTGTCAAAAGTAGCTTAATCGAACTGTAATTTTTGATGCAAAGAAGTGTTGTAACTGTCATTTTGAGTCAAAAAGAAGAGTGTTGTAAAGTCTTCCTCTTCTAGATAGTCAATCGTACTTTTGCCATTGTATTTGATTTGAATTGTTAATATTTAAAATGTCGAAAACAATATTCTATTCGAAATCGAAAAGTGTCATTTTAGTCTTCCTTTCATTTTGAAAAGAAATTGTCGAAGTGTCACTTTGAAGAAAATAGTTTAGATATGTACTTAGTTTTCCTTGTTGGCATTCTCACATTAAGGAAATGAAAAGAAAATACATGCATTTGCATTTTCATTTAGACTGTATGCGGAAAATCATTGAGGAAAAGTGCATTTACTGTGTGCTCTTTGCTCTTTGTTGAAAGAATCGTTATCTTCTTTCCTTAGTAGCTAGGATTTTCATTGCTAAAAAAAACAAACGACTATTTATCATTTTAGATTGCATATTTAGGAATTTTACATCTACATCATGCGATGAACCTTGAAAGGCAAACTTCTAAGCAAGATCAACTCTAAAACAAATCTCAATGAACATAACAACACTTTGGAGCCTAACACAACACATCTAGAGATCTAGGCTAGAGACGTATTCCGGCGTCGTAAAACCTGGTAACTATCATTTTCATCAAAGGTTGGGTGATTCCTCCTCTTTGATACGATAAGTGCTAGTACGACTTGTGCTCCCCGTACCATCGAGTATATATTGGGAGACCACAATAGGCTGATATCCTTTATCCCTAGGAAGCTGTGTCTTGGGGAAGATTGATTGCCATACATAAGTCCTTGGTAATTTCTCTTTAATTTACCACCAAGGTGTATTTTGCAGTTTTGCAATTGGTTTGGTAATCCCTCTGTCTAGATTTCTAGAGTAGTCGCTTTCGTTCCTTTTTGACTCCTTAAAAGAAAAGGTTCATCTGAGCACTTGTCACTTCAAGCTCATTAAAAATTGAAGGCGACTAGAGTCATCTTTAGCTTTTTCTCGACTCTTAAAAATTGAAAAATAAAAGTTGTGTCAAAGTGTCATTAAAATTTATTTAATTCAGAATAACATCCCTATTCCTTCATTGATCTTAGGTTGAGGTAATGGAGTCCACCAATCAAAGGATCCCTCTTGGGGGGAATCCTAGTCCTTTCTCTTATTGGGGAGATATTGGTGCTCCATATATGGCCACATTGTCCCTTCCAAGAATCACAATTGGCCTGTCAGTATGGATATTCTCAACCTCTGTCATTCAAAATACCATGATTCCTCAACAATTGAATCAACAACCAGAAGTTCTCCCTTCGCCTTCTACTTTGTTTGTTTCTCCCTCCCCCTCTTCCTCTTCACTTGGTGAAACAAGTGATGCTAAAAACCAAGTGGCTGAGAAGAAGAAGAAAGGGAAGGAGAAGAAGAAGAAGAAGAAGTCAGCTAAGCAGGGGGGCAACCATGAATCATCTAGTGAAAATCCACACACAAAAATTTCCAAGCACAGATATCCATGCATATTTTGCAAGGGAGACCACATTCATCGAGATTATCCTTGCATTCCACGGTTCTTGAGAGAATGGTCTCCCCGTTCGCACCATATGGTGTCATCAACCTCTGGTGACCATGTTGACAACACACCATCAACTAGTGATAATGAAGTCATTGGACATAAAGGAAAGGTCAAATTTCCATGTAGGTTATGTGAGGGTGATCATGCTCTTCACCATTGTCCTTTTATGGACGAAGCCAAAAGTGTCTTGGACAACTGTCCTACTTTGCCGCAACGACTCCCACCTAGATATAAGAAACTCTTACCAAGTCCATCGCTAGTTGAAAACCCAACTGGTGTAACTCAATCATTCGCCGAAGCTCCTATCGTTGAAAGCAAGCCTTTTGAGTCCATACTGGACCAAAGGCAAAAGATTGAGATGGCAGTCGACCCAATCTTGCCTTCAGAAGGCCCACCTTCAGATGATACTATTTCCAAAGAGAATGAAAACAATGCCGTTCAAATTCTTTTTGTTAATATAGAGTCTGATGAACTTGGGGGAAATCCACCCATTCCTTTACAGTAGGAGGAAAGTCCCCCATTTCAAGGGGTTCACCAGCCATCTACCCAGTACCCCCTCCAAGCAGTCTAGTCATTTCTTTCGATTGGAATCAACTAGCAAGACCCCGCCTTCCATCTAATGTACCATTCCAGATCATAGTACAAGTTTACAAAATGATCGTGTCTGGCACTATCATAGATGAAGGGGATTCAGTGAGTATCCTTTCCTCAACTTCCTGGAAAGAGCTTGGTTCGCCATCGCTTCTACTCGTGACACAAAATTTTTCAGGCTTTAACAAAGGAACCAGTCGACTGTTAGGGATCCTTTTGAAGTTGCCAATAACTTTGAAAAGGAAAAATATTCACTTGAACATGATGGTAGTCCAAGGGCCATTAGATTACAATCTACTCCTTGGGCATGACTATGTTTATAGCATGGAAGCTATTGTTTCCAGACTCTTTCGAGTAATGTGTTTCTCGCATGAAGGTAGAATGGTACAACTTATCGACCAACATTCATTTCCAGGTTAAAACACAACTACAAGTCAAAAATCATCCCTAAATGGTCTCTTTGCATCAAGAATGTCTCTTTAACCTTTATTTCATCCACCTAATTACCACGAATGGTCCAGTGAATGTAACGAAGCTTGGGGGCATGCACCCTGGTTTGCTTTGGTAGGCAAACACAGCTGAAAAGATAGATTTCCTTGTAGGTTATAGGATTGGTCTGAAACACCATTTCCTTGTAGGTTATGGGATCGGTCTGAAACAGTTATTTCCTCGTAGGTTATGTGATTGGAAGCTCACACCATTCACCTTTGTCTATTTCGATGGGCAGATCCAAGGAAGTGTTTTTTTTTTGTCTAACCACTGACAGAAAAAATTCTGCCTAAGCGCAGGGACTTCCATACAGTGACCTGGAAACTCTCTTTTTTTTCAATACTTGGGGGCATGCAAACCTTTTTATGCAAGTGAAAAGCGATCAATTTCATTTTTTAGATTTTTAGCATTTTTAGCTTTTTAACTTTTTAGTTTCAACTTCTTAGGTTAGGTGATTGGTCTAACCACCATTCACCTTTGTCTGCAGTGTGCAGACGAAGCAAAGGAAGTGTTTTTTCTAGAAAAAAGATAAAACTATCCTACCTAACCTCAGTAGTTGCTTAGCTTTTAGTGTAGTTAGCTTTGTAGTTTGGTTGTTTCTAGCCTGCATAAAAAAGAAATAAGCTAAGTTTTGTATGGTGCAAGCTCGTTAAAATATGAACCTAGCAATGAGCAATATTTCCGCAAGGTTCAAGCTCGTTAAAAAATAAACCTGCCAATGAGAAGTGTTTCCGCAAGGTTCAAGCTAGTTAAAAAATAAACTTGCCAATGAGCAATGTTTCCGCAAGGTTTAAGCTCGCCACTGAGCATATGCAAGGTTCAAGTTCATTAAGAGATAAACCTGCCTTCAATAAATGACCTCTGTGATTGCCATGCTATCAACCTTTCAAGCCCTAGTTGTGTTCTTACGTCACCTCCATTCTTTTGGCCGATCATACGCTTCCACTTGATTGTTTACCCTATTTAGGAACAACTACAATGAGTGATTCTGTTAGCCAACCTCTTCACACTGCCATGTTTTGAGAAGTTCCAAACTTACCTAGAACCAGCTGCTACTCGAAAACGTCACTCGTTTCTCAAAAACAAGTTTCTTTTAAGCTCTTTTTAGACTCATTAAATATGAAAAGATTGCTGAGCTAATGCCCTTTCCAGCTCATTAAAGTAAGGGGAAGCACCATCCCTCCTCTACATTTTAATCTTTTTGGACTTGAAGGATCATCCCAAAAAAAGATCGAGCGCTTGTCTTTTTTGGCTTGCTAAAGCTATCGAAAAGTCATCCCTTTTGTATTATTTTATACTTTTTCGGACTTAAGGGATTATGCTATGAAAAATGACTTCCGGAGTTTCCTTTTTGTCCCTTTTAAAACTCTCAAAACATGAAAATTATCGAGTTATCTTTGTTGTTAAACTCGTTAAAACAATAGCGACAAACTTTTCCACCTGGACAAGAACGAGTTTCACTGTTGCTAGGCTCGCTAAAACATAGTGACAGGTTTGCGCGAAGGGAAAATTATAGAACAAGCATATGTTATCCTCCTCAAGCTTGACAAAAATAAAGAGGTACTGGTCAACAATGACTGGGGAAAAAGGCAAGAAAACTTGAAGAACTTCATTGGTAGCAAGTCACTCTTGAACATGACACTTTCACTCCATCACCATGATTGAGTCAGGTTGGGTTATTCCATTCACCGGTCATATCACCATTAGTCCTCCGCACCATCCATATTTTGGGGTTAACGCTACCAATCCATCTCAGTGTCGCTGACATGTTCAAGAGAAGTCATTCAGAGAGTTCACCACCCAGTTAACGCCTCATCCAATAGAATACCTTCACCCTCCATTTTTCATGACTGCCATTCCTAAACCTTGTATCCTCAGATCATTTTCACCTCCAGAAAATCACTTGCTTCATTTCGTGTCGTAGATGTGGGATGCATAAGGCCCTCCTACGATGGGTCACTTCTTGTCGACATCATCTCATTATCCAAGAAGTTGACTTAGGAACAACCCTTTCAGTACTTTGAAGCTTGCATGCCTCAATGGCAAGTTTCTCACTTCCGGCGACAAGTTTACATCAATGGCCTTCGACCAAAAGATTTTACATGGTGTTCGATGTTAGATCATATATTCACACCACGTGAATTGTACTGTAGTACCTTGAGGGTCATTATCAATATCGATGATCCCTCTCGCGTCTGTTAATAGCTCACATGATTGGTTGGTAATCAGGTGATGTCTTTCCATGTTTGACTTTAGGACATCTTTTCACATGGATCAAGTCATACATCAGGTGAAGATTGAACGAGTTTGAAGACCGCAGATCTAGTTTCATCCATCTGGGCTGCGATATATCTAGGAATATAAAGACATCAAATGTACACTGAAGCTGCATAGATGATCATCCAAGCTAAGGGATGACGACTCCACATACAAAGAATCACCAGTCTGCAACAACAGACAATTATCTGTCCTATTTACATGAAAGTGAATTTATAAAGTTGAGCATGGGAATGCCCGCCTCAGCTAGATCATGAAAATAAAATGATGATGATGTATTGTATTGTATTTTATACAGGTTACCTTCTAGTTTGAATACCTTGGATCCTCATGATAAAGCATTTCACCCGACATCAGAAGATTTATGACGTCATGCTTTAGAGGGCAATTGTTATAGACATATTTGGGCACTGCAACCCCAATCATATATGTCGATAAACCAAGGGCTCTTTAACACCTAAAAGTGTTGTTTCATACCCTAGAAGATCATGGTCAACTGATTACATCATTTATGATATTCGATCCATGTGAAAAGATGTCTTGAAGTTGAACATAGAAAGACATCGCCGGATTACCAGCCAATGATGTGAGCTATTAACAGGCGCGAGAGGGATCACCGATAATGATAATGACCCTCAAGGTACTACAGTACAATTCACATGGTGTGAATATATGATCTGACGTCGAACACCACGTAAAATCTTGCTATCGAAGGCCATTGATGTAAACCTATCGCTGGAAGTGAGAAACTTGCCATTGAGGCATGCAAGCTTCAAAGTATTGAAAGGGTTGTTCCTAAGTCAACTTCTTGGATAATGAGCTGATGTCGACAGGAAGTGACCCATCATAGGAGGGCCTTATGCATCCCACATCTATGACACGAAACAAAGCAAGTGATTTTCTGGAGGTGAAAATGATCTGATGATGCAAGGTTCAGGAATGGAAGTCATGAAAAATGGAAGGTGAAGGTATTATAGTGGATGAGGCGTTAGCTGGGTGGTGAACTCTTTGAATGACTTCTCTTGAACATGTCGGTGACACTGAGATGGATTGGTAGCATTAACCCCAAAATATGGATGGTGTGGAGGACCAATGGTGATATGAACGGTGAACTGAATAACCCAACCTGACTCAATCATGGTGATGGAGTGAAAGTGTCATGTTCAAGAGCGACCTACTACCAATGAAGTTCTTCAAGTTTTCTTCCCTTTTCCCTAGTCATTGTTGACCAATACCTCTTTATTTTTTTCAAGCTTGAGGAGGATAACATATGCTTGTTCTATAATTTTCCCTTCGGGCAAACTTGTCGCTATGTTTTAGCGAGCCTAGCGACAATGAAACTCATTCTTGTCTAGGTGGACAAGTTTGTCGCTATTGTTTTAATGAGTTTAAAGACAAAGATAACTTGGTCCTTTTCATGTATAGAGCGTTTGAAAAGGGACGAAAAGAAAACTCCAACATTCATTTTTCATAGCATAATCCTTTAAGTCCAAAAAGTTATAAAATAATACAAAAGGGATGACTTTTCGATGGCTTTAGCAAGCCGAAAAAGACAAGCACTCGATCTTTTTGTGGGATGATCCCTCAGGTCCAAAAAGATTAAAATGTAGAGGAGGGATGGTGCTTCCCCTTACTTTAACGAGTTGGAAAGGCCATTATCTGGGCAATCTTTCCATATTTAATGAGTCTAAAAAGAGCTTAAGAGAAACTTGTTTTTGAGAAATGAGTGATGTTTTCGAGTAGTAGATGGTTCCAGGTAAGTTTCGAACTTCTCAAAACATGGTAGTGTGAAGAGGGTGGCTAACAGAATCACTCATTGTAGCTGTTTCTCAAAAGGGTAAACAATCAAGTGGAAGCGTATGATCGGAAAAAAGAATGCAAGTGACGGTAAGAACACTACCAAGGCTTGAAAGGGTGATAGCATGGAAATCACGGAGCTCATTTACTGAAGGGGGGTTTATTTTTTAATGAGCTTGAACCTTGCATATGCTCAGTGGTGGGTTTAATTTTTAATGAGCTTGAACCTTGCGGAAACATTGCTCATTGGCAGGTTTATTTTTTAACGAGCTTGAACCTTGCGGAAACATTTCTCATAATAATGATCAAAGATGTTCACTACACCATTTAACACGTTAGATTATTTTTCCGGTCGTCCAACCTGCTCAACTGCTCCATCAAATTGATTAGAAATACATGTACATGTCCAAAAAATGAGTTAAATACCGATATTTTACTTGAAGTACGTGAATAGTAACATAAAAAGCAGTTTTACCTCTCATTTTTACCATTTCATTTCAAATTTGGGATTTTGGAGCTCTGGTGTGGTTTTCCTCCTCAAATTTCAACAGATGATTTCAGGAGATCTGGTGGACTATCCTCCCCGCCGTCAGGACCAGGTAGGAGCTAACCTGAGCTCTTCATTTGCATTTCATCATTTTCTGATTCTGAGCAAGTTTTTCCCTGCTTCTAGGCCATTAGGGTTTAAAGAATTCTTTCTCCCTCCATCGCACCTGGCCTGCATCGAAAAGTACGATGCACACTAAGTTGGACACTGGCCAGTCAGTATGCATCTCACCCTATGCACAGGTAGGGTGCGATGGGCGCAGAAAGAAAACTTTGTTCAGTGATTTTTCATGAAATTTTTTCCTGTTTTTGCTCAAATTAGGATCCTAATTCATCTTTTGCTTGTGTTTCAAAGATTTATCAGATCAAGATGGTCGTTACATGGTGTGAATGTGAGCATGAAGAAGAGGACATGATTTCCTTACACGATCCGGGTACAGTTACTGCATTGCGAAATTGTGGCTTGCTAAAATTCTTCCGCATATCCAACATGAGGCAACAAATCAATTTGTTGCAATATTTTCTCGATGCATGGGATCTAATCAACCAGGCATTCCAGATTAGAGGCAAATCCATTCCATTGACAGTCGAGGATATCTACTTTTTGACGGGGTTATCGAGGCATGGTGCCCCTCTCTCATTATCCGGATCTACCCGTGGGGGTGAATCTATGAGGGATTATATTCGCTAGTTTTGTAGAGATGGATCTCAGCCCAGCAGGGACGAAAAGATCAATATCCGAGATGTCACTAATCGGTCCTTGAGGACCATTTTATTCACCTTTGCTAGAGTGGCTGGTAGCACGACTCTTCATTTGGCCAACAGATATTATATGCAGAACGCGCTGGAATGCCTGGAACTAAAGGTATTCGACTGGTGTGAGGTGGTACTTCCAGTCATAAAAGAATAGCTCTCCAAGGTAAAGAATGGAAGATCCAAGAACTTTGGCTACAGTTCCATTTTGAATGCTTTCGACTTGGAGAGGATTCCACTGATGTAGCCACAATATATTTCACTAGGATTGCCAACACTAAGGGAACCATGGATTTAGAGATGGGTTGATTTCATGGCCAGACATGCTGGTCAGTCAAAGATTTCTTTCTCTGATGCCTTCTTTGAGTGGTTCGACCGTCAGGAGATGGTCTTTGCGGAGTATCCATACATTGGGATGGATTTTCGAGGCGACCCAGATTTGGCATTACTTACTAGTGAGCAGTGGAGTGTTATGGGTAAAAATATTTGACCATATATTTCTTTATCAATTTTATAATGTTTTCATGTTTTTAAATGTTATCAACACTAATAAAATTCATATATTCATGTAGATGTTGGGCCACTGCGACCAGCAGCATGCCCTAGGGCGGCAGTTGACGTTCTAGCAGGAGAGGCTGTAGGGAGGACTGTCCTTCACGATCTGGACATAGCGGAGACCCTGACAGTGCTGTAGGATCAGATCGAGGATCTCACTCTTGGTATTAGGATGTGAGGAACAATAAGGTACCTCTGAGGTTACAACGCCATACTACTGGCGTGTTGAGTCGATGGACTAGGATCTTACATATGATCGCACAGGCAGTGACTTGATATCACCAGCACCATTAGTCTAGGGTGCTTTTCTGCATTTTTGAAGATTTGGGTCGTATGACTGATTTTGTCTTAGACACAATTTTTTTTGTAAAAACTATAAAAAATTATATATTTTTTATTTTCAGAGTTTTATTTTGGTTAAATTATGTGACCCTGATGCAAATGTTAATGTGAAATGATTTTTTTTCACAAATGCTACAAATGTCTATCTAACACATAATTTTCTAATGAATCAGTTAATGTGTTTAAGTTTTTGGAAATGTGTTGATATTGAATGGAATCAAACTGCCTTTCCAAAATCTCGACTCTTAGGAACATACGATGGATCGCTGGATTTCGAACGGAATAGACGCCAGTAAGTTGTAGGATGACGAGTTGCGAATCTAGCCTGACAACAAGTCAGCGTATGCGATGTGCAATGGAATCAGAGAGAAGCTCCATCAACACACTGTACTCAACGATGTTGTTCGTTGATCAACCAATACATATCCCCCTGAAACTCACTAACTCGCGGCTTGGGTCAAAAATGCCCCAGGTTACAGAAGATGGGTTCCGCGTACTATGAATAGCTCTGTCGGTGTATCCAACGAATGATTCCAAAAGTTCCGTCATTTGCAACAAATGCAAAGTGGATTACCTAACCAAAATGACAACTCTTGACGAAAACAAAAATGTAACAAAAATATATCTATAAAGAGATTACTACACTTAATCAAGCATAGTAATGCTTAAGATACAACCCATTTCGGGGTTGTGACAGTGGAATCCCATCGTAATATACCAGCTTGTAGGCTCCTTTTGCCAATACTCATTTAACAATGTAAAGGCCCATCCATAATGGTTCGAACTTACCTGCTCCCAATTTATCGGAGTCCTAATCATATAGCAAGACTAGGTCACCTTCTGAGAAGACACGGGGTTTGAAATTTTTGTCAAATTGCACCTTGACACGTTTCTTATGAGCTTCATTAGCCAATGCGACATCACGACGGGTTTCATCCAAGTGGATTAGTTCCAAGAAATGAGCCACTTCCTCTGAAGTTTTGAGAAGTAGATCGATTGCGAGCTTGAGAGATGAAATTTCACACTAGATCGGGAAGAAAACTTATAAACCATACACCAACTAAAAGGGTGTAAATCCAGTCGCATTTCTCACCGATGTCCTATATGCCCACAGAGCTAAGTACAGGACTAAGTGTCAATTCCATTTGTGGACTCCAATCATCCTTTGTAGCATGCGTTTCAAGACTTTGTTGATGGCCTCAACTTGTCCGTTAGCTTGCGGATAATATGGAGTAGAACTGTCATGGGGCAATCGTAATTTGGCAGCCAACTCAATCATCATGTGATTGCAAAAATGAGATCCATGATCTGTGACTATAGCTTGTGGAATACCAAATCTAGAGACTACATGATTGAAAAAGAAAAGAGAAGTCGTTTCGCCGCTGTTGTTTAATGTAGGCATCACCTCGACCCATTTTGTAAAATAGTTGAAAACAAATATGATATACCCATGCCCCCTGGCCGAGGTGGGGTTACATGTCATGAAATCTATGCCCCATTTAGCGAATGGCCCAACAACAACTACTCGATGCAGTGATGCAGGTGGTAATCTGGTTTTGCACTTGAAAATCTGACAAGCATGGCAACTTCTGACGACAATTATGCAATCTTTGAATTTAGTGGGCCAAAAGTAACCAGCTCGTAAGATCTTTTGTGCCGTAGCATAACCAGATTGATGCCTCCCACATGCACCTGAATAACAATCATTCAGGACATTTTTGGCCTCCTCATGTGTGAGGCACCTTCGCAGAACTGTATCGACACCATGACGGTAAAGTGTATCACCGACGATCATGTAGTCTTTAGCTTGGTATCGAGTTCGTCACTGTTCAGAGAGAGAGGTGTTAGGCCTAAAGGTTTGGGTTTGGAGATAGATCAATATATCTCCATACCATGGATCGATTGACAATATCAGAAACAAAGTTTCATCCACGATTGATGCTTTAGATGTTGAATCGTTGGACGACGATGGGAGGTCACATAGTAACTCCGCGAAAACTAGAGATTTATTTGATTTGGATTTTGTGAATTCCAGATCAAACTCTTGCAAAATGGCTATCCATTTTGAATATTTTCCCCCTAGTAATTGGCGCGATAGA
The DNA here is from genome assembly GCA_000404065.3 of Pinus taeda. Taxonomy (NCBI): domain Eukaryota; kingdom Viridiplantae; phylum Streptophyta; class Pinopsida; order Pinales; family Pinaceae; genus Pinus; species Pinus taeda. The sequence goes on from APFE031284080.1 coordinate 17,710, forward strand.
ATGTAGGTCATAGGGTTGCAATCTGACAGAATAGTAGTTTTGCGAAAGAGGATATAATGTCGAAATCTCTGTACTGCTTGAACAACTACTAGAGGCAGCTTTTCAACATAGGAGTACTTGCTTTCTGTATCATTTAAGTTGTAGCTTAAATAATATACTGGATGTTCTATTCCATTGTCTTCTTGTACTAAAACCATTGCAATGGTTGTATCTGTAGCAGCGAGATACAAGTTAAAGTCCTTTTGATAGTTAGGAGCTTACATTAATGATGCTTTTACTAGGGAGTCTTTTAGAGCATCAAAGGAAGCTTGCGCAACCTGATCCCAGTTGAAGGGTACTTATTTTTTCAAAAGACATGTATAACCTTTAGCAAGTTTGACATAATTTGGAATGAACCTCCTTAGAAAGTTTGTTTTCCCTTGGAGTTTCTGAATTTGAAGCAAATTTGAAGGTGAAGGCATGTCAATAATTGCCTGAGCCTTACATGGGTCGAGTCAAATTCCATCCTTAGAAACTACGAAACCAAGTAATCTAACAAAACCAACACAAAACACACACTTGTGTGGATTGAGTCATATTTTGTAGTGTCGGCAACGCAGAAATATAGCTCCTAAATGTTGTGGATGGTCATTCCTCTTTCGTGAATGAGTCGGTAGATCGTCAAGATACAATTGAATGATGTTCTTGATGTCATGGAAGGCGTAGTTCATTGCCCTCTGAAAAGTTGCCCCTGCATTTTTCAGTCCAAAAGGTAGTTTATGGTATGAGAATGTGCCCCATGGACATATAAATGCAGTCTTTGACTGGTCCTGTGGGCAGATATTGATTTGATTGTATCCGGAAAATCCATCCATAAATGGAAATATCTCGCATCCGCCACATTCATCAATTATCTGGTTGATGAAGTGTGTAGGGTAGTTGTCTTTTGGACAAGCTTGATTTACATCCCTGTAATCGATGCACACTTTAATCGTTCCTTGATTTTTCATCACAGGAACAGTATTCGATACCCAATCAGTTAGAGGAATAGGGTAAATGAAACCAACATGTAAAAGTTTTCTAACTTCTGCCTTAATGGTAGCGGCTTTCTTCAGGTGAATTGGTCGAAGCTGTTGTTGTACTGGTTTGACATCTGGATACATCTTGATTTCATGTTCAACGATGCTCAAGTCTATGCCTGACATTTCTTCATATGACCATGCAAAGACATCTCTGAATTCGCGAAAGAGAGCGCAGTATATTTCCAGTTCTGAAGGAGAACAAGATTTACCAACATGAATATTCTCTACAACATTAGGCTTGGTCGAGATATTAATAGCGATAGTCTCTTGAATATTGGACAAATTTCGCTCGGAATCCGCAATATTTACAGTATTTGATAGAAAATCAAAAATTGAAGGATGATTAAGGTCGTTGGAATAATCTTCGTTCTTATCTTGAATATGGGAATTATGGTGGTAATCTTCCCATGGTGCCTCTCCTGTCATCATTGACTGAATGATTCCTTTGTCTGTAGAATGTATACGAGACCAAGGATCAGAAGAGGTGCCATACTCTAGAGCCCTGTCTATCCAAACGCTCGATGAGTGTTGATTTGGGTTTGCTACCCAGGCCTAGAAAATTGATTGCTACAAAATTTCTATGGGGTTTGGGGGAAACACCTGGCGATGATCCATACTAACAAAATGTCCTGAATTCTTCTTAATATTTGATTATGTAGAAGATATCATATGATAGGTTTCCACTGTGGCCACTTCCACCAGATTACACGGTGACGGGAGGGCAAAAGTACCCATTAAGGCGGGGTCTTTTAGGAGACCTACTCCAACATTTTGAAGCGATTGAGAGCTTCCATGGATCATTGGAATGCTTCCTATAGCTTGTGAACTGTTGGGGAAAAAAGTTAGTTGGTCAACGATTGTAATTCCACCTTGGAGGGGAAATGCAATCTTTCTAAAGTATGTTGATACAACAGCAGCCATAACATAAATCCAGGGCCTTCCTAGTAAGATATTGTAGTTGAGGTTTCCATCAATGACCTCAACTTCAATTTCTACTGTTTTACCCCCCAGTTCAACTTGCAAGTTACTTAATATCCCATACGACGTGTATGTTCTTCCATTGAATGCTTTTAACGTCGTTGATGATTGTGACAAGGGTGGTGAGCCTAAAGTTTTCCAACAACTCATTGACATAATACAGGTAGATTCCCCCTCATTAATGATTGTTCAATGAACAATTTTGTTGAGGGTTTTTACCTGTATAAGGAAAGTGAGTTGGGTCGGTAATTAAGGTTCATATCCTTTATGGTTAAAGGCCACAAGATTGGAATCCGTTGGGTCAATCCCACCTATTGCTGATAATAAAGCATGCTTTTGGGAGGGGCAATTCTGCAGTACTTCAAGTGTCGACATAGTAGATGGAGATTGAGCCAGATCATCCACCATATTATAATTCTGTGCTGCTCGGGCACGAGGATTAAACGTAGATTTATGTGCTACTACCTTTGGCGGCTTTATAGTTAATTCAGGAATGATGGGTGGCACAACTTCTGACGAAGTTGTTGTCGAACTACTGGGTTGATCTAGAGCCTTGTTGTTCAACATCTGTGGATTCCCATAATCTTTATTACTTGTCAATATCAAAGAATCATTTTGCTGTTTCAAAACGGACAACATAAGCACTTGGGATGGGGAAGCATGATCGATAGCAACTAGATTAGTTTCTGGGTTCGGAAATGGACCAGTCAACATCGCTGAGGTATTTGAAGTTTTTAAAAATTTCTTGACCTTAGCTCTATGTGGACAATTTTTCATATAATAGTCCTCATTACATATGAAACATGGTTGATTAGGTTTCTTTTGCCCAACAGGGTTTCCAAAAGGTTTCTCAGGAGCCAAATGTTCCTGTTTCTTCTTTTTGTTTTTCCCTTTCTTCTTACCCCCTAGTTGCTTTGGTTCTTTGCCCTTGTCTAATGACACGGCATTAACCTCCGAGGCAGGAAGTTTGTCATTTTCTTTTTGACTAGAGACTGAAAGGGCTTTACCGGATGGATCCTTTGCAGTCTGCGTACTTGAGGTACCAATCATGCCGTCACTGACATGAGAGTCCCTGTTTGATTTAGGAGGGGGAGGAATGGAAAATTCCAGTCTAGGAGCATTAGGAATTTTTTCATAGAGCATGCCAGACTGTTTATAGGTCAAGTATAAATATTGTGCACGAGCAATGACTTGCTCTTCAGTGACAACTCCTCCTTTCGCCACATCTTCAGTAATAGAAGGTAATAATGACTTAATAAACCACTCAGCTAGAAGCTGATCAGGAACATACGTCTTTACCATTGGACGACGACGTTGCCACTCATGAATATGATCAGATATGTGAGTGGTTGTTATCTATTTAAAGTTGGTAAGGAGTTCTATTCCCGTTTCGTACCTTATGGGTAACTGAAAGTGGGTTAAAAAGATAGTGGCAAGGGTGCTGAAGTTATCAAATGAGGCTCTAGGAAATTCGATGTACCATTTTGCTGCCGGACCAGTTAGCATTTGCTGAAAAAGGCGAAGCCTAATTAAGTCATCATTGAGGGTGTTAGATGAACACCACAAATGAAAAATCATGACGTGATTTGATGGATCTTCACCTAGAATTCCATTGAATTTAGGAATATCAGAGGGAAGTTTATGAGGAATCGCTGGCCGCCAAGGGGCATAAGAAATTGGATGGTTCAGATCTGGTAATTCTAGAGTTGCTAGAAAAGGCAAATGTTGATTCAGGTTTGGCAAAGCATAACTAGGATAAGATGGGATCACCTGAACAGTAGGTCTTTGCATACCAACATAATGTATCTGATGCTGATAACTTTGATAAGGTTGATGGGCATAACCATTATAGTATGGTTGTTGATAACCACTTTGAAAATGCGGTTGCCCATTACCTACAAAGCCTTATTTCTCAGGTCCTTGGTAAGCTTGTTGGAATTGTGGTTGTTGATATTGCACTAGCCATGGTTGTTGAACCATTTTCTATTGCCTAATACTGGATGATTGACCAAGATGGGAAGTGATAATATCCATTTGAGCCTGAGTCATTCCAGTTAAGGAAGCACTAATCTGAGGTTGTGATTGAGCCGTAGGGACAAGAGGCTGTTGTACTGCAACCTGAGAGACTTGAGGTTGATATACAACAGGCTATGCTTGTACTTGCGATACTGTCACAATAGCAGTTGTAGTGGTAATATTCGACACAGGTTGGGTTGGTTGTTGCATTGAATATACAACCCTTGGATGTTGAGGTAGTGTTGGTACCCAACCACTGGATGTAACTCTAGTTTGACCTAAATTTTGTGGTGAGCTCTCATATGGTTGTTCTCTAGGAGGGAACAATGAAAAAGCATACTTCCCCCCATATGGTGGAAATCCAGTTCTCAAAGGATAGATGGGTCTTTGAAGACCGGGCTGCCCAAATTGAAACTGGTATGCAGGATCAATTTTCTAAGCTTCAGCATAAGAAATGTTAGATAGGATCCCAGAGGAACAAATAGGAATAGACCATGTCGTAAAAAAAGTCCCTGGGTGGAATCCATCTAGTGACTAATAACTAGTTGGGACAGATGGTATACTAGAAAACATCGTCGGAGTGGCGACAAGAAGTTCTGCTGTGGCCGTGTCAGATGACACAATCCTAGATGTTGATGGTTGCTCAGACATATTTGGTCTATCGAAAAGATTTCCTAGTGATTCGACAGGAACTTGTGATGAAGGATGATTAAAAGAACTGACTTCAAGAGTAGAAGGGTATAAGTGGATTGCAGTTCCAAAATGCAATGGGGTACTGGATGGAAGATCCTCCACAACCTCTTCTATAGCAATCAGTCCAGGTGGAAGAGGTAGACCGTCAGGTCCATAAACCATTTCTGGGGCTGAAGAAGGTATAGCTTCTGCAGTGATAGATACTGGAGGGGTGACACCTTCTGAATTCTGGAATTCAAGTTCCAGATGTTCAGGTAAGTGAACTCCAATTTTTGGATCAGTCCTAGATGGAGCGGTTTCAGGTATAGAAGTGTCTACCGTTACACTAGGATCAGTTCTAATGTCCTCTTGTAACTGCAGAACTTCTTATGTAAAGGCAGATGTACCAGAAACGATCAGAGTAACTGTAGTCTCTAATGATGTTGAAACACAAGTTTCAAATAAACGAGGAGAGGTGGACTCAATTAAACGAGACCGTTTTTCCCATAATGGTTTCATTTTTGGAGTCAAAGACATTTGACTCGCTAGCCTCCATGAATGATGGGGTTTTGATTGAATTTCTTCCACAATTGCGAATTACTTTATCAACTCAAAATTAAAAGGGGAAAATGTTATTCCGAGTTAAATAATTTAATGACGCTTTGACACAACTTCACTTTTTCAATTTTTAAGAGTCGAGAAAAAGCTAAATATGACTCTAGTCGCCTTTGATTTTTAATGAGCCTGAAGTGATAAGTGCTCAGATGGACCTTTCCTTTTAAGGAGTCGAAAAGGAACGGAAGTGACTGCTCTGGAAATCTAGATAGAGGGATTAACAAACCAATCACAAAACTGCAAAAAACATCTTTGTGTTAAATTAAAGAGAAATTACCAAGTACTTATGTATGGTAGTCAATATTCTAGAATGCTATGTTCAGTGCATTGCGATCGATAGGGTGGTAGACATGACTTCCTATGGATAAAGGATATTAGCCTATTGTGGTCTCCCAATATATACTCGATGATATGGGGAGCACAAGCCTATACTAGCACTTGTCGTATCAAAGAGGAGTAATCACCCAACCTTCAATGGAAACGATAGTTACCAGTTTTTACGACGCCGTAATACGTTTCTACCCTAGACCTCTAGATGTGTTGTGTTAGGTTCTAAAGAAATGTTATGTTCATTGAGATTTATTTTAGAGTTGATATTGCTTAGAATTTTGCCTTTCAAGGTTCACCGCATGATGTAGGTGTAAAATTCCTAAATATGCAATCTAAAATGATAAACAGTCGTTTATTTTCTTTTAGCAATGAAAATCTTAGCTACTAAGGAAAGAAGATAACGATTCTTTCAACAGAGAGTAGAGAGCACACACTAAATGCACTTTTCCTAAATCATTTTCCACATGCAGTCTAAATGCAAATGCAAATGCATGTATTTTTTTTTTCGTTTCCTTGATTTGAGATTGCCAAAAAAGGAAAACTAAGTATAGATCTGAACTATTTTCCTCAAAGCGACACTTCGACAATTTCTTTTTCAAAATGAAAGGAAGACTAAAACGACACTTTTCGATTTTGAATATAAAACTACTTTCAACACTTTAAATATTAACAATTCAAATCAAATACAATGGCAAAAGTACAATTGACTATCTAGAAGAGGAAGACTTTACGACACTCTCCTTTTTGACTCAAAATGATAGCTACGACACTTCGTTGCGTCAAAAACGATAATTCGATTAAGCTACTTTTGACAAAGAAGGATTGTAAATGATAGACAAATACATAAAAACATTTGCAAATCCCTATCAAAGGAGGCTGAACAATGTAAAAGAAAGAGGCTTCAACAATGAGATACTGATCATAAGCAGCAAAACAACTGAATAGAGCTAAAAACAAGGAGGAAAAAACCAAATTTCAAAGAGAGAAATAGTATCACTCAGTCATCGCACCTGTCCTTCAGGGAAATAGGGATGCATCTCACTTGTAACACACAGGAGGTGCGATGCATACATGCTGCCAATTACAGACAGTACGATGGGCCAGGGAGCGAAATTGAGTTGGATTTTTGCTTAAAATTTGCAGCTAAGTTCAGTGATTTAAGTTGAGCTATGATGGACAGTGAAAACAAAGTACAAGGGTATGATCTTAGGAGGTTATTGAGCTACCACAAGGGCGTTTAGGATGCTTGTAAGTCAGATGTTCAGTTCATAAACCAACCTAGAGATTGACTAAAGCAACATTCATCTACTTTGCAGTTGCATAGAAAAAGCAGTTTGAAGGCTATCTGGCTAACTTCAGGCTCCATATGTAGTTTATAAATCAAACAACAATAACAAACAAACAAAATATTCATTCCCCAACGGAGTCACCATTTTGTTTTCGGGAAAACTAGTGTCTTTTTGATCTGCTAGTCCCACTAACATGGGTAGCTATCTTAGAAAAAAACAACCAAAGTACTTCGAGATTTCCTTTATGTATGATAGATAAGAGAGAAGCAAAGAGGGCCAACCTGGATCTTCCACTCGACTCCTTGCTTGATCTCTCTCTCTCTCTTGATGGAACTTGCGACTCCTCTCCTACTTGTCCCACTTTAGAGAATACCTATAGAGACAAAGTAACAAAACACCATCAAAGCATCTCGATCTATAATATCATAAACAATGCAGAATAAGAAATACATTGACCATACAATTGCATTCACAAACAACAATATTCACAAATACATGATTATATGGAGGAAAACTTAAAGAACTTTATTAATAGTAGAAGAGAGGATTACAACCCAGCTGTCTAATCCAACATCATCCTCCTAGCATCAAAGCCCTCTTCACCTCATGAAAAGAAAGATCACCCAACAGGAAAATGTTCCTTCTCAAAGACAAACTAACAACACTTCTTTACAAATTACAAAGTTCCAGCCCGCAGATCTCTCAGATGAGGGATCCATTTATAGATATTTTCAGAGGTGTGAGTCAGCTCTGGGTTTTTGATTAGTGTCATTCCATTTGTAGTTCTTAGTTCCACTTGGAGATTTCTTGGATCTATTACTCATCCCTGGGCGAATTCAGAGAGGCAAGTGTCATAGAGGAAGTTTCTAGAAGAGTCCATGAGCATCCAGTTAGCAAACTGCCTCAAACATTTGTCTATTCTCACTCATCGCACCCCATAGAAGGCTCTTTCAGTATGCATCACACTTGTCTAGTGTAGGAGCCAGTATGCATCAAACCTTGACCAAGGAGCAGTCAGTATGGTGCAGTTTTGGCCAGTTTTGAGTGGTTTTTTAGGTGGAACTTCTGGGAAATGATGTAATCAGTTGACCATGATCTTTTAGGGTATGAAACAAAACTTTTAGGGGTTAAATAACCCTTGTTTTATCGACATATATGATTGGGGTTGCAATGCCCAAATATGTCTATAACACACCCTTTATTTATTTATTTATTTAGCAGAACTGCGCATTAGCACTTATTACATTTTAATGGGTGGAAGAGGGATCCCAACTTATTGAGATCAGAGGAGGTCTCCCCTTTAGAGAATTATTTTAAGACCTATGATTTAGGTTTGCTCACTTTAGATTTTCCCCTTATCCATTTTCTACTAGATTGGACAAGTATTAATACACAAGTAGACATAGGCCAAGTTGAGCAGTTTAGGTGTTAGCATAAGCACAAATCTAGTAGGTTCCCTCAAGGTTCTCGTATTAGATGAATCCTATTTTCCATCAGGAATTACCTTAACCTACAATGCCTTCCCAAAAAAAGAAAGAGAATAATCAGAAGTCAAATGTTGTAGTCGTCACACTTCTCTTTAATTACACTACAAAGTATTTTGGCTATGCATTTTACACACATGCATTATTTATGTACAATTTCCAACACTAAGATGTGACACAACTTGACTAAACAAGGGGCACACAACTGACTCAGACAAGAGAAAAGAAAACAAAAAAAACATGTAGAGGAAATGCAGCTTGTAGCTGCTACTAAAAATAATGTTTTAGATATCGACCATTTACAGGTAGGGGGTCAATCCTCCCATCCAAAGATTTGAGCTTGAAAGTGTTGAGATTGAGTTTCTCTTCAAATGTGAATGGTACAATCCATAATGGAAAAAAATTTGTATGCTTACCTTTATTCTCATGGGGTTTATCCCATCTCATAACTAGGTTGCCCACATCAAATCTCTTTGCCCTTGCAGAATTTCTACCAAACCAATGTTCTATACAATTTTGATGAACAAGAAATTGGTCCTTGGATTTGAGTCACTCTTCCTTGAGTTTTAGTAAAGTGTCTATCCTATTCTGAACCAGTAAGGACGGTTTACCTTGTGAATCTTGAGAGAGTTTCAAGGCTGGGAGATACAGATTTAGAGGCAATATAAATTCTTTACCATACACCAGAAGGTATGGCAAGGTCTTCAGGGAAGGCTTGGGAGTAACATGGTCATCCCATAGTACATTAGTCAAATCAATATGCCAACTCTTCTTTTTAGAGAAGATAGTCTTCTTAATAATGAAGATAAGATTTTTATTTGTGGATTCAACTATACCATTTCCCTGGGGATAATAATTAGATGCATGCTTGAGAACAATCCCATTTTCCAATGCAAAATCATAAAGTTTTAACGATGAAAAGTATATTTCATTATCAAAGATAAGCGATGTAGGAACACCAAACCTAGTGATGATGTTATGTTGCATAAAGTGAATGAATTCCTGGTCATTTACTTATTTGGGTGGAACTTCTTCCGACCACCAGGTGAAATAATCTGTAGCTATTGTTAGCACCTAAATTCGCCTTAGGCTGAAGGAAGGCAAAATTCAGGGTAACCACAAACCACGCTTAGTCTGGTAGCTAGCCCTACCAGAATAGGAGAGGGATCTCTCCGAGTCATGCTCAGTGAATACTTAAAATGATATGGTCTGAGATGACTTACTGTGAAATATTGATCTTAGGCTAGTAAGTGAATATGGATACAAGAAGCGATTTTTATGAATGGATGTGTTTCTGGGATGGTATGGGACCAACAGACAACAATGAGCAGAGGATGAAATACAAAGGCACAGATTACTTCGTGAGGCAAGACAGGCAAAAAGTCTAGCAATTTAGTTTGAAATAGCACGAAATGGAGAGATTTCTTAGGAGGTTGAAAAGGGCATCGACAACAATGAATCCTTTTCAATAGAAGAAGAACACTGAACATGAAATTTTCTCACAGCTAGAGCAATAAAAATGAATTCTACCTTATCTAACCTAGAAAATTTCACTGGAAAAGAATATGAAATGAACTGTAAAACATAACGAAATACATATGAAACATAAGAGACACATTTGCTACACTCACAACCACATGAATCTCATGAAACAAAGCTTCTGCCTTTCATTAATCCTCTGTCAAAATATACAATGAAGAAATAAAGTTTCTTTCCCATAGTCTCCCAGAAATTACAAGCCAACCAACCCTTTCCAAATAGTTTGCATACAATATATAGAATGTGCCATGAGGAGATAGAACGACCAAGGGGTTGGGGATTTTCTCGAATCATTACAAAATGGAGATGGAAAGCCAACCATTAGCTACAGGTGCAGCGTTACAAACATGACAAATGGCTTGGGTGATTGTTTGCCTTCCTTTGCCACTTGGATAGAGGCCAATCTGGAGTGAAAATACTTTAAAATTTGCCTTATGTGCTGAAAAAGTGAAGTGTAGATGAGCGGGCCCACTTGTGGAAAGTCGCAAATTGAAATTTCGTGAAACAGAGGTGAATTTGGCCTTTTTCCCTATATGTGCTGCACCAAATTCTATATGCGCCGCGCCACTTTGGAGGCCGTTTTGAGGCACTTGCAGGAGTCCAAAATGTACCCAAGTGTGCTTGTTGGAAAGCCTGGCCTATCTAATTTCCAACCCAAGTGGAATTTTTGAATTTGGTGCTCATTTGCCCCTCGAAATATTCATTCTCCCAATACTGCTTCCTGTGTGTCAAAATAGGGGTAGAGAGGCCATTTTTTGGGTGGTTTTGACCTCCTGGAGACTCAAATCATGCCCAAATTTCTTGTCCAAGCACCAGTAGTCATTATTTTTCATGCTAAATCCAAAAATGCAAGCCATTTGTCATTTGGAGCTCCCAATCCTAAGCGCTGCACCAGTGGCGCGACACACACAGGGAGAAAAAACCTATGTTTTGACCAAAAAATTTCCATGTGACAAAAATTGCCCCAAATTTCTTGAAATTTGGGCTGGAGGTTATCTAAGAGGCACTATGCTGGGCCACAGAAGCTTCAACTAAGATTCAAAACCGATATTTCTCTTTTGCCTCTTTTGCCTCTTTTGTTGCTTTGCTCAATTTTGCCTTCAAACTCCTTATCCGGGCCTTTGCACTCATGTTCTGTGGCCTGTAATTATAAACCAACCTCCTTAGTATGGTTTTGTCTCTGTCGGCCTTCTCCAGCAGTCTCTCAAGGTGGATGTTGATGCGCTCAAGCCAAGACTCATGGTCATTCTTAATCTCTTGCTCCAAGGTAGTGAGCTCGTTCCTCCTTTGCTGGGCAGCTTGTCGATTCTCACGAATGCTTTGCAGCTCCATGATCTCATGTTGGTCGTCAAGCTATTTGTTCCTCTACTCCAAATACCTAATGATCCATTTGGCTCTCTCCAAATTGAGTGACAAGTCTTGGATCTCCGTGTTCTGCTCCTGAATGGTCATCCTAAGTCGGGCACTCTCCACATCTGCCTCATCATCTTGAATGAGGATGAATTCGGCCTCCTGTTCACCTAATGGCTGCTCATCATGCATGGGATTCTTTCCCTTGTCATGTACCTGTGTAGTCGATGCCGGAAGCGAGGCCCTTTCCACCCTGGGTGGAGATAACACTCGCTTTGCTGCTGCAAACAAGTGCCTACTGCCTCTCTGATATGTAACGAATACTTGCATAGTAGTGGTCTCATGGCACTCATACTGATGAGAAGGACCACCTATCTCATGCTTTCCCTCTGATAGTACCTGTGAAGTGTTGAAGAGGTCATAGGAGATGAAGTCCTCCCAAGCAATGCCCTGCAATCCCAACTGATGATCCACCAAAATCTGGATAAGGGCGAAGTGATAAACACGGTTAAGCTGCTACTGAGGGGTCTTATGCTGCATGAAGGTGTTCACCCTCTTTATGTTCTTGCAAATGAAAAATGGGAGGTTCATCATCCTAACCTTGGTAAAGTGCATGAGCAACCTGATGTGATCGGCATATAGTCGAGAGAACCTCCCCTCACAGCCAAAGTACTTCATGATCAATTTCATGAGTGGAGCATACTCATCTTTCAAATATCTGAATGGAACGACTCTTGTGAGCTGCCTCAAGAATCTGGCCTTAATGTAAGGCTCATAATGTTGCCTATCCACCTTCTTTTTCTTATGCCACTATTCTCTAACATTTGGTATGCCTGTTGCCACTGAGATAGTTTCGAGCGTCAATGTGAAGGTGACCCCGACCAAGATAGACTGACATCCATGTAGGTGAAGCACAAAAAGATGGGCCAACTCATGATGAACTCTAACATTAGCCACCCTTTGAGAAAATTCAAAACATGATAGGTGCTGGAAGCATGACATGGCAAGAGGGCAGGCCTGCAATTCAGTGAGGGTAGTTGGCTCATCCCTAACGTGTTTTCCACTCTTGTGATGTCTCCTCGGAGTCTGTTCTTCCAAAGATGAGTCACTGTGTGTCTCCATATCATACTCTGATGAATGCTCTGATGCCATGACTACTATGTGTATTTTACCTAGGCAGCCCTTTGATGATGGTGTGAAGCTGGGTGCTTTTGTGATATTTGCCACCAAGGGGAACAATGAAAAAAGGGATTATTAGGAGGGGAGTAATATAATGGGAATAGGGGTTATGGGGAGAAGTTTTGTTTAAGGATATGTAGGGGGGTTAGGGGATTTTATAAGGTAGGGTTTGGGGTCTTGATAAGGTATGGTTTTGGGGTGTTATGTTGACCAAAGAGTGGAGGGATATGGGATAGGATTTGGTAGTGTTTTAGGGTAGGGATAATAAGAAAAATGAGAAAGGGAGGATAGGGAAAAATGGTAGGAGAGGGAAAAATGGTAGGAAAACAGAGCCTTGGCATCAACACCACAATTATGCAACCCTAGCCACCATAGTTTTGATGTTTTTTGAGTGGTTGTTTTTATGATTTTTATGGCAATTAAACATAGCCAAGAACCACCATATCATCCATAAAATTTGATGAGCAAGCCGTGATATAGAGCCTACCTGTCAATTTTATGGGTATCACAAGCAATTTGAGGTGATTTGGCACGACGTCGGCCCTTTGTGGGTGTGCGCTGTGCCCTGGGTGTGCGTTGCGCCCGTTGAAAGTTTACACTGAGGGGTGGCTCTATGTGCACCACACCTTCTGTGTGCGCTGCACCCCTTTGTGTATGCACTGTGCCCTGAAAACTGCCTCCAAATTCACTCCAAACATGCACTATGCACTCTCAAACACTTTGCAATGTTTCCTTATGCACTTGATTTGCACGATGACTTTGATTTTGGTGGAAACTTGTATATAAAGGCTTTAAGGTCATGGGTTTAATTTTTTCCTCTTCAAAAACCCATTTTGCTAATGTTGTGTTTTGACACATTTTCACTGAATTAAAGCAACACTGATTTTCACTTTTCCCTTTGAAATTTTAGCTCAAATGATGAATTTTTTGACACTGTTTGCAGGGATTGCACGACGGGACATTTGTCCACGAGAACCATGACTGCATCTGAAGAAATCAACTGACGACTATTTTGAAAATTTTATCACCAATGACACTATTTGACTTTTCTTCAAAACAGAGTTTTGAAGAGTAGTCGAAGTCTATCAACATGACGATGAAACTCTTTGAATCATAACTTAGTAAGGGCCTCACTCTAGCCTACATGGCTTTATTGGACATGTTTGAAGACAAAATTGATTAATCCCAAGACCTAATTATCGAAAATGACTTTTGTCCATTAAAGGACCAGACCTTCACTGTCATGGACTTTAGTGATCATTGACAAAAGACCTAAGCCAGCAGGAGCCATACATGAGGTGAAATGACTAGCATGACCTTTTCCGTCAGATTATGGCATGCCCCTAGCGGAATGCAGCTGGGTGAATGGAGCGGGACTCCTAAAAATAAAATGCATAAAGAGTTTTTATCTCTGACGGAGGACTGACAAGACTGACTCTAACAACTATGAGGATATACCAGCATTGCTTTAATGAGTTTGGAAGAATCTCTCTGATAACATCAAGGCCCCACTGTTGAAATGGTTTTTCAACTACTATTAGGAGCAGTGGGGTAGCTGACCTTCGATCATGACCAACACATTACTAACAAGATTGAGACTTGTGAACATAGGCATAAGAATCTCTAAAAAGAGTGGGCGAATAATAACAAACCCTCATAACTTTTTGAGTTGTGGTGTCACCCACATAGTGGCCACCCACCAGCCCATCATGCAGATCCTTTAGAACATTCTCCATGTCTTGTGGCTCGAGGCACCTTAACAAAACTTCATTGTGATTCTTCTGGAAAATAACTCCATGGACCAGTTGATATGATAGAGCCTTTAGGCAGATTTCCATTTTCTTCTTACTTGATAAGTGCGAGGGCAAGGTTGCATGTTCTAAGAACTTCCCTAACTCTGCATACCAAGGTGTTGTGGACGTGGACTGAGAAATACAATCAATATTGTACATTTCTATTTCCTTCTCCCACCCTAAGAGATCTTGTTTGGGGGAATATTTTTCTTCGGCTTCTAGGCTGCATAGGTAATGACCCTTTATATTATGAATTGGTTTGAATTCCAGAGCCTATTCTTGAAGGCAATTCACATAGTTAGCTCTTTTCTCACCTAGTTGTTGTTGCACCAACAACGTTCTTATTGCTCGGTGAGCTACGAATATAGTGGTGTGAGATTTCAATAAGTAGGACATGAAATACTTCACTGCCTTATATACTACATATGCTTGTTTATCAATGGAAGGGTAATTTAATTCTTGTCCCTATAGACTAGTGCTCATAAAAGAGATAGGCCACTCATTTCCTTCATTTTCCTTCCGAGTTAATACAACAACAATCGATGTATTTGAAGCAAATGTATAAAGCAAGAAATCCTTACCATAATCTGGATTGAAAAATATAGGTGCATCGACAATAGCTTGTTTAATCCGAGAAAAAACGTCTTTCTCCCGTTTGTCCCACTTATATATCACATCTTTGTTAACCATCTCCTCTATAGGTTTGACGATCTATGCGTAATCAAAGATGAATTTTCTGAGGAAAATGATTTTCCATAAGAAAGATTGAATGGCTTTATTATTCACTAGGAACGAGATCTGTTTCATAGCCTTGACTTTCTTGGGGTCAATCTTGATACAAATCTTTGCTATGATGTGCCCGAGTAGAATCCCTTTGGAAACACCAAGGATGCTCTTCTTGGGATTCAAAGAAATCCCATACTTCTAACATTACTCGAATATTTGTTTTAGATGACATACATAATCTGACCTTCTCTTAGAAAATATTGTGACATCATCCAAGTAGACAACAACGATCTAAACTATAAGGCCATGAAAGGTGATACCCATCGCTCTTTGAAAGGTTGCACCAAAATTGACCAACCTAAAAAACATTCTTTTGAACACAAATGTTCTCCATTTAGTCTAGAATGTAGTTTTCATTCTATCTGGTTCTGCTGCTAACACTTGATTATAATCTACAAATCCATCTAGTAGTGAAAACTTTTGAGACACATACACTATGTTGAGTACCTTCTCCATGGATGGAAATTGATAGTTATCTTTGTCATAATCTCGCTTAATATTTTGAAAATCAACAAATAGGTGTATTTGTCCAGACTTCTTTATGACCGGGACCAAGTTGGAAACCAACGTGGAATGTATAACTTTGAAAATCATCAAGGCATCCAATAGCTTTCTCAATTCCTTCTGAATAAGGGGCTCTAGTGTCGAATGAACTTTTTGTAGCTTTTGCTGCAACAGTTTCACCCCTTCTTTGAGAGGAATCACATGATGGATGATGTAAGTATCATAAGTATTTAAATCATCATATGTCCAAGTGAACACACCTCGATATTGCGTGAATAAATGAATAAATGATTTTCACTCCTACATGGAACAACATGTACCAAGGTTGACATACTTTAGATCTTGTGGGGTTCCCAAATTGACTTGTTCATATGCCAAATTTTAACTCTGAGTCATTGTGTTTGTTGGCCCACTAAAGTGGTTCTGCAAGTCATATAGTTTCTGTAGGGACACGACACGATTTGGCATAATGTTTCCTTTTGGTGCTTGAGATGCTTCTTGTAGAGCTTGCTAGTATGCATCCTCCTCTATGACGGTGTCTTTGAATACGTCATCATTTTCCATGAAGTGTAGTATCTTCTAGTCGTCATTGAAAATAAGTAAATTAGTGACATTTCGGGTAAAGATGGTTTATATATAATTTCAATAGAAAAACAAATTTTCAATGGCGACATCTTAGCAGCAGCATTTTCTAATGCATCTTCTACTGTGTTTCTAACTCTTGGAATAGAAACAATATTGAAACCTTTAAAATGATTTATCAAATTCCATACCTCCTACTGGTGATTTTTTATATGAGGTGAAACACAATGTATAGTATCTTGTACCTGACAAGTGACTACTTCTGAGTCACTAATTATCTTCAGAAACTCTACCTTTAATTATGTATATTTCTTTAATCCAGGTATGAGTTCTTCATATTCTGCAATCTTATAAGTGCACTCAAACTCCAAATTGCATGAAAATACATGTTTCTTGTTATGTAGGTCTTTAAGGACACAATAGACTCCAGAACCATCCTACATCTTAGAACCATCAAGGTAAAGATTCAAAATTTACAATCTAGTAAGCTATCTCTTGTACAATTACTACTATTATCACTAGTAATACTATGTACATGTATATTACACAAATCATTTGTACCAAATAGAGAGCAAGGAAGGAGCTCTAGCTATTTTTATCGTGAAATCAGTCATGGTTGTGCGAGGTAGCACACAAGTTCAGTTTCCAAAAAAGAAATTACCAAAAATTAAATCTGCAAAAGCACCCAGGTCATTTTTCCCTTCAAAGGATGTAACAATTTATTTCATGTAAGGTTCTGAATCTACCTAGATATGATTATTTTTACCCCTATATAGAAGCCACAAATGTCACCAGTTGGTTGCAAAATACCCTTGTAATTTGCTTGACTAGTGTCTACTAAGGAGTAAAACATATGCTTCTGGTATGCCCACAATTATGATATCTATACATTGATGAACTCAACCGTCTTTAGATAATTTGATAAACACATCTCTAAGTTCACTAATAGCCTGGACCAAAGATCTATCCAACTAAATAATCTATGCACCAATTTTATCCCATTTGTCATTTATTTTTTTTACAATAGATAATGGCATTACATTTATAGATGCACCAAAATCCACTAAACAATTGTGAACATTGTAATTGAAAATATCAAATTTCAATATAAACGAAGGGAAAATAGTATTATCTTCTAATGTTGTGGCATTAACGACTGAATCTAAGGGAACATAAGACTTACCAAATACCTTCTGGGAAGAAGAAGCATTAGGGCTCAGACAAGCAGTTCTCGTTGGCTTGCTATTCTTGTGATGTCAAAGATTGAAATATTTTCACATGCTTTCTTCATATCCTTGACTATGTTTTAGTCAAGTGCAATGGACATTGCTTAAGTTTATGGAGGAGTGACATTGTTTAGAACTTCCAGAGTGATGGTCTTACTTTTATTGTTGGCGAAAGTGTTCTTTGTTGTGGTAGTATCTACAGACTTGTTCAGAGCTTGGCTGATGGGTGGAGTTAGTTTTGTTAACAAATGTTCTTTCAACTTTTTCCTCATCAACTCTTGTTAAAAAATATGCCTTTGACTTCTCAACTTATATCGATTATTTTTCTTCTGAGTCGGGGCCTCATTTAGTGGTGGTTCTTTGATGTTTTTATTCTAAGCATGGAAAACACAATCGAAAGTATTAACCACATGTCCGACACTAGTAGTCTCTTCAACTGCCTAAGATTCTTCCTTTTCTTCTGTCTATTCAGTCTACTCATCTGAAATTATTGAGTCAATAATATGCATAGCTAGAGAATTCATGCTGTGATTCCACTATGAGCATGTATTTTGTGGATACTATTCTTGGTGAAAAGAACAATATTTTGCCATGCCCATACTCTCGACATTCAACACGACATTCGAGCTCTAAGTAGACTTAGCTGACTAACTACTACTATTGATGTTGTTATTGAACTTCTTCAAGAAATTAAACTTCGGAGGCTTGCTACTGACAACGATCTCACTTTTCCTTTGTTTTAGTTCTGCCAATTCATTGGACATATTCTTGATAGTGCAGGTCAAGTTTTCTAGATCAGTAACTTCCTTATCCTTGGTGTTGCTTGAAGAGACTTGAGACATTTTAGCTGTCTCCTTGGGGTCCTTGCATGATTCATCATCAATAGTGACTCTGATTGCACGCAAGTCCTTCCCAACAACGATGGCTTATTCAAAATTTTGGGCCAAAGTTTCTTTCGTCACCATCTTCACAAAATGTGATATGCTTGTTGGAAAGGAAGAAGTATATTAATCAATGATGATGGAGGCATGAGGTGTTGTATCTAGAGGAAATTAGTTCAATACCCAATTGAACCACTGATTAAAATCCTTGACCTTTTCTTTTGCCCCCATTTTCAGGTTCCCTAACTCTTTTAATAACATGGCTGGGGTTTTTTCATTAAATTTGTTTTCAAGGAACAACTTTTTAAATCCCCTCCAATTATGAATTGAATTTTAAGGAAGAATATGATACCAAGGAAAGAGTCCACATGCAACATCATCATAATGTACATGAGCCTATTCAAGTGTAGATAGAAATTTATCCAAATGGTCTCCCACTTTGATCGCCTTGTTAGGGTCATATTTTGTTAATAACTTTTCTGGGTGTCTTGGAATATTATGTCAAACACCTGGAAGGGATAGTGGACCTTGAGTTATCCAATCCACACCTTGGTCTGCCATGTTCTCATCCTTATCCTCGTCCTCTTCTTTAGAATATGAGGAGTCTTCCTCGAGACTGCGTAACTCGTAGAAAGCTTCACCTAAGAGCACAATGTTATCCCCATTGCCCTCGTTATATGATGAGGGTTGCGTTGGTTTCTCTATGTTTTCTGTAGATTCTTCTAACTCTTCGAGGGTAGAAAAAACCAAATCTTTCATTGTAGAAACCACTACCACGGTAGGAGTTGTTTCTTTCCTCTTTGAAAAATAAGGAAGATCACGTGCTCTAGGAATTAAGCCAATATCCATTGCAAAGCAACGAGTTATAGATCAATTTTCCTAGATGTTCTTATAAGAAATTTCACAAGTTGATTCCAGACTAGGCTAAGAAGATCCACCTACTTCAGGAGTATGAATCATAGAGGTGTTGGGAATGTTACTACCTTGACTAGAAGAAGTATGATGTGGGTGGGTGGAGCTATCAAACACAAAAATATGACTACCCTCCTTCTAGTGCCAGAAATGTTGATAGTGCTGGACCTGTTGACATTCAAGGGGTCTCCTCGATATGCGGTCCCAACCATACCTCACAACATTTGGGATAGGAGCACCATCCAAAATATGACCCGAGTTCCATTTACTTAAGGATCTCCCTTGGCTTTAACTGTCAGCAAAAGACAAGGAATCACATATGTGCCTTCGAAAAACAAGCTAGTGTGCTTGGTGAATGTTGAGTTGCAAGTGCATCAAGGTTCTTCTACCGCAGAGAGGATAGAAAGTGAGCATTTAAGAGTGAGGTAATAGTACCACCCTAATAAAAACACACACAAACAATAATGTATCATTTAACATCTAGAGGAATAGTTCACAAAGATGCAACGACTGTTACAAGTGTCACAACACGTTCTCAATTAGATAAGCACTAAAATAACTGAAATATTTCAACTATCTTAGTACTAGTAAAAGAAAACATGAATCACAAACATTTACATAATAGTCTTAAAAACTTTCATAATCCATGTACGAAAAGTGATGGCCATCAGGATTCAATTATTAAGTAAAAGTCCCAAGATGCATAAATACAACAAACATCACTTGCTCCAATAGTGGAGTGTTGGAGCCACTACCTTCTCCCCAAAAATAATAACTTATCTCTCTTATGCCTTATGGGAGAAGCCAAGGTTAAAAGTCCTTTACATTAGAAATGAGAATCTATTTATAACTTGAGTGGCATTTCATATCCGCATGAATCTTGACTTTCTAACTTCTAGTGACCTTTGGAATTCTATAACTTTTGAAATTCCGAATGACTTTGGGAATTACATGTGAATTTTTGTATTACATATGAATTTTTGTATTACATGTCCTTTGGACCCCCATGACTCTTGAGTTCACACATGACTCTTGGACTTCTACTTGTTTGTCTTTTAAAATGATTACAATAATACATCTTTGTCTTCCATATCATCATATGATGAAACTAGACACATCACTATCTTAGATGACCGAGACATGGTCGTAACTGATGACATGGATCTTCATTAGTGGTGACATGGTTACCACTGTGTTTGTTCTTTATCATCATTTTCTCATGGTGCTTCCACCCTCTAAAGGGTCTTCAAACTTTGGAGTCTTTATGGTTCTTTGATCATTAAGTTTTAAGTGTGTACCTGGTTCTTCTTGCACTTTGTTTATCCTCTTTGCATGATCTTCGTTGTGTGTGCCTGCCATAAGGTTCCTGAAATAACTATTTCTACAATCGCTCATGACGAGTATATATCACTATGAAAATCTCCTATTATACCATATATTATGCATATTTTCTTATTCATGTCCTTTTGGCATGCATAAAATGGTTAAACGATCTTGAGGGCAAACTCGGAAAGGATAAAGAATGGGGGAGGAGGAGCTTGAGGGCTTCAACATGTGCTCATGTGACCTAAGGAAGAAAACAATCAAGGAAGGGCATATGTTGCAAGTCCGAAGGGTGAAGGGGAAGACTTTGGGCTTGTAAAGTCTGCTATATGCCCAAGGGACAGAGAAAGAGGGTGCAAGGCGTACTCCCAAAGACTGAAGGTTGAGGTTTCATGCCTTCGAGGTGCACTCATGTGCCTATGAGGCATCAAGAAGGGAATAGGTTGCACTCTTGAAGGATGAATGCTGAAGCTTCGTTCCTTTAGGGTGTGACGGTGCGCTCAAGTCAGGTCATGAGGGCACAGGGCACATAAAGGAAGGCTGAAGGATTGAGCTTCAAGTCTTCGAGGTGCACCAATGCGCTCAAGGAGGGCACACTTCTTTGAGCTGAAGGGGTGTGCTCAAGGAAAACTTAGTGATTTTTAAGGAGTAGTTCATAATAGAGAAGAGGATTCATGATTTTAGAGTGCGCCCAACTCTCAAGGAGCATGCAGGGTGCACTTCTGAACAACAAAGGATCACCCATCAAGGCTTCAAAGTGTGCTCATGCGCTCTTGACCTTAATGGGCTCACTTGCAACCAAAATTTGTCTAAGTCTGGATGATCGATTGAGGGGTGGCCAAGGTGAGTTCTGGATGTAAAAATACGTGCTACACAAACTAACTCATTGAAAAAACTTAGACAAACTTAACCAGCAATGAATTTTCATGAAAACACCAATTTATGCACATTCCCCAGCCACAAATAGTGAAGTGTGTGTGATTGCGATCCGAAAGTGTCGTTTTACAACAAGAAAGATGTCATTACTATGAAGCGCACATATATATGTTCTAATTGATGCGATGACACTTGAGAAGGCTCAAGAACACTTAAGACATATGAAGCAATACAAAATAACACTTGACGACAAAGGTGACACATGATACGACCATGAAGTAGGCTCCAAAACTTGAATGTAGTGAAATTTTGGAGGGTGTTATAGTAATGACAACAACATCTATGACCTCTATGGTGAGAACTAAATGGTTTATACTAGGAATCAAAACCCTTATTTCCTTTTTGCAATAATGAGACCTACTTCTGTTCTTTTCCTATTATACACTCTTCAACTTCACACATTTTTCTGGCCACAACTCCTCAACCCCTGATTGTAACTATCGATTCTCAACAATGTTTGGTCCACTTACAAGTATTACAAGTTACATTGTTAGAACCAAATTGTTCATGGGGAGTAAGTTGGATTACTTACCTAGGTATCTTGGAGCTCTGGACCTCTTTCTCTTCTATTTCCTTTTTCAATTACCATGTTTCTAATGATGGAAGTAGGGACATGTGTTGTCATGTGACCTCCACAAGATCTTCATAAAATGAAACAAGGGACCCAATTTCAATGACTTTTTGTTGTGATTGATATCATAATACATTTATCAGACAAGTGTAAATAGCTAACTTTTTTTTTATGTGTGTCCCAGTGTTCTATATATCATGGTAAATGTGACAACTTTCAAAAAAGCTCCATTAGTTGTATTTGATCATCTTCTTGAAAACCCTCCTTGTGATTGAGAAAATGTTCCTGGTACTATACTTGTGGGTCATCTTTCTTAGGGGTCTGAAATTTCACATAGTGATACATTTTCTCGAAAAGATTCCTTGGTAATGCAAGGAGATAGATTTCCTGGTGTTGGTTCAAGTGGTGGTACTGACTATCATTCAAAGGGACCTTCTTCAGTTTATATGATGCATGAAACTAGGTATAAAATGAGGCAAAGAGTGCATCCTCAGGAATAAATCACATTTTAGCTTTTATGCTCAAACGAAAAGTTGGAGGAATCATTGGAAATGATGGTACTATAATTCAAGGAATTTAGAGGAACACACATGTTGATATCATTATTGTCGATTCTTTCCTGAGGAGGGTAAACATGTTGTCATCATTTCAACATTTGTAGTAAGACATTTAGTGACCACTGAGATTTTTGCATAATGTTAACTCACCTTTTGTTTCTTTTGAGTCTCTCTGAGTAGGCATACTTGTAATGCATGTCTTTTATGTGCACATTATGAGTTTCTTATCACATCTCAAATATTTTGTTTAAGTTGTCACTTTTATCTAATATGGATATATCATGTTATCTAAAAATGCAATTGAATGACCATACTCTGCATGTTTTTTTGATGATATGCTTATGAAATAGTTTGTCACATTGAATAAAATCCTATTGCATCTCCAGAAGGTAGATTTTCTCCTATACAAAATGCACTTCTTTGGGACTACAATCATGTTGTCACTCTTAACCTGAGAAAGAAAAATTTTCAATGACAAGACTCCTTGTTCCATCAAGCTAGATTAGGTGTTTACTTGGAAAGGGTGGCATAATTATTACTAAGATGAGAAAATTAACTTAGATAAAATATACATATTTTTGGCAATGATTAATTACCAAAATGTGCATCCCAAAATGATGAAGTTGTGCAAACATCTTCAATATAGTAATTAGTAATTCTTACATAATCCCATTTGCTGAAATTTTTTAATATCAAGCGAAATTTGTAGTTCATTACTATTGATTTTTCTGAATGAAAAATTACAAATCACTTTTAATTACTGCAGGTCACTTGTGAACAAGGGGAAGTTTAAGAAACACTTCTACAAATATCAACAAGGTTGGATAAAAATCTATTTCTAGAAAAACCTTTTTCAATTACTGTTGTTGGTATCTACCTTGAGCACATGCCTCCATTTCAGGGAAAATTTTAAGGATGGAAATTTATTTTAAAGTTTACAAACCTTGGTGAATCTAACTAGTCCATATTATGCAATCTGTAAAATGTTTGGCAATATTTTTGTAAAAATATTCAAGTTTCTAATAATTTTATGTAGTCTTTATATAAAATTTTGGCGATTTTTAAGGTAAAACAATTTTATACTATAAAATTTGGGCAAATGATTTTTAGGAAAAATGGAAATTAGCGAATCTGTTTTTTGGAAAAAGCATGGAAAATTAGCCCACTTGTAAATATTAGCCACTAAAATTTTCCTTGCTCCATTTATTGGACTAATGGAATCATTTAGGGGAAGACCTAAACCTGGTTCACCTCTTGGAATGTATCCTCATTATGGAGGTGTAACAACCCAAAATTAAACTATAGAACTAATTAGATCAATTATGTGATTAATAATCAACACACAAATTGTTCAACTAATTAGCATAAAATTTTCGAAATAAGAGAAGACTTACATATAGTGATGATATACCCTACTTGTGATTTTAGAGTTGTAACATTATTTGAATCCCACTAAACGAAACAAATTTTTGGGGACAAATCTCCACCCAACGGTAGACTTAGATGCACATAATCTTTCTACAATCAAGCCCTCAATCAACTACTACTGCTAGAGAATCCTTTGTCTCACAACACTCTCTTTCATTGGAATGAGCGAGTGCTTCTCATCTCCCTTTTCATCCATTGAAAAGGAAAAAAAGAGTTCCAATAATGGAAGGGGATTAGAAAGGGATCCACATGAACACAATGTGTCAACATGCCAAGTTTTATTTTTTTGTCTTAAGTTTTACTTAACTCACCTTTTTTCTTAGTTTAATTTTTGCTTATTTTATGCCTTTTTACTTTTTTGTTAACTTTACTTATTCTTACTATTTTTAGTTTATATATATATATATCTATAATATATATATATATATATATATATATTATATATACTATAATATATATATATATATATAATATATTATATATTTATAAATTGAGTTTATTATTATTATCTACTACTATTACTTGTATTCTTTATTGTTATTATTATATTTTCTTTATTATTTATTGCTTTATTTATTTATATATTAATATTATTATTAATACGGGGCATTACATATCCCCCTCTTAAGGAACTCCGTATTGAAGTTAAATTAAATGATTTAACTTTTTATTTTATTTTATTTAGTTATTTATTACTTCATAGTTTCCCTACACCCTCTATTGAACTAGTATATCAACATGCATCAAAAGTTACAAAACACTGGGGAAATCCTAAGGAATCTCAATAACCAAACATAAAGCGTCCTCAATCTATACCATAGCCCCAAGGCTCAGACCTAATCTACCCTAAGGTAGACATCCAGTCCGAGTACTCAATGACTCCAGGCATCTCTCAACGTTGACCCAACTCCCACCACACTCACTAAGGTGCACAACCCTAAGCATCGAAGTGCTCACTCCCCCTATGAACTTTGACATCCCAATCCAATATAAGGCACTCGACCTCGTCAAGATGGTCCCATAGCCCTTCAAGGGCTATACTAGACAAAGGAACCACTAGCATATGTAGTGTTGATTGAGTTTTTCTCTAAACCATATGTTGTTACATATTCTCCCTCATAGGTATGGGCTCCAATGAGATCATGAAATAAACTATCCCTCTCGACCCATTGATGGAATTCCTTTCAATCACCACATGTCAACATGCAACCAATGCATTAGTTATAACATCATAATAAAATAATCCACATGCCAACTATTTCATTCCATTATGTGAATATAGCATCATTCTTATCACAACATTATGAATAGTAAAAAACTACATGCTCATGCATGTCATAAAGTTTGCATGTAATAACCACATGCTCCACATCATGAATTACCATCATAAGTTATAACGTCAACATATCTGTCTCTAAGACATATCATGACATCACATACTAAATGGCAACACATGTCAACATAACTTCATATCATAACATCATAAAAATGAGAATCATACATATCAAATATAAAGAGATAATACACGATAACCTTCTTATCACGATTCATCAAAAAAATAAATTTAATTTGCTTGTATAAACTATAAATACCAACGATGAAATACAATTATTCAACATCCATCTAGGATCTAGGCTATCTCATAAATACTATTAGTGTTAGGTTTTAATCAAGATACCAATTTCTCTTCAATAATCATTTCCTGTTCTTCCAACTAGGAAGTTGACAGTTTAATAGTAGGTAGTCATTTAAGTTCATCATTAACTTCAACTCAGCCTAATCATTATGAGCCTTAATCTCTAGTAATGTATTCTTGCTTCCCAAAGGAAATTTAATGTAATTCATCATTAGGATATCTAAATTAAATCATTAATGTCTAAATTAAAAGTCCATGATAACTATACATACTTTACTTGTTGATTTTAATACCATTCTTCTCAATGACACACAACCATTAGGTCATCATTGTTTAAGTCTTTTGTCATGTTTAATTCACTTGCACAAAGGGTTGGTTGATTCTTGGTAATTTGTCCATCACTTGTGTAATTATCATTTTTCATCCTAAGAAATATTTGATTATTTATCAAATTCCCATCTTAATATCACTTGATCTCTTTTATTGTATATTCATCCTCCTTAAAATTGGGTTAGATATTATTTCTTTCACTTTTGGCTTGTGAAGGCTATCTTTGATTTAGAGTTTGAAGCACTTGGAACCACTCTTACCATTATTATCCACATAAATATTTCATATGATTAGTTTATTTCAAAATAACTTATTCTAATGTTAATAACACAACTGAATAAGCTATGAAGTCTCAATATATCATCAACCATTGGTGAAAAATGAGTGTAAATTAGTTAAGTTCATCCCTTCTTAGTTGGTTCTTAATACTTTTATCAATTTACACATAATCCTTCTTAATTTTCTCAATTATGATTTTCCACTCTTTTTTTGCACAGGTTACCTTAACCAGTTTAGCCTATTATTAGTGTTTTCATATTGGATGAACTCTTCCAAATGCCCATAGTTAGGTCTTTATCATTAGGCTCCAAGAAACACTTGAGACACATCTTGAGTCTTCCCACGCACTCATAAATACATGTTTTAACATAATTTCATTATCTTCATACTTGTTTTATGAATATCAATATGATATAATGAATTTATTAAAGGGTGGAATCCTACCAATTAGACAAATTATAAGTTGTTGTTGTTGTTGTTGTTGTTGTTTTTTTTTTTTTTTTTTTCATATCAGTATCTTCCATGGTAATTTGAAAATACAAATTTGCATATATGACTCTCTTCTATGACTCAAATTGTTTCTTTCATACACTTACCATAAGTTTTGAAATCATTATTCCTATTCTTTATTGGAAATTCCTATTGAGCATTGAAACCATTTATTCTTGCCATATTCGAGAGGTGATGTCCTCCAAGCAAGATCAACGACAAAACTAGTAATATTTCCCACAATGAACATGAATCCATCTAGATAATATCAAAATATAAGATTTCAATCACATCATTATCATTAGATTGACACTTTTCAATAACAAATGCAAAATAGAATAAACTATCATGTTTCATATCCAATGCACCAACGTGATACCACTCTGGAACATTGAAATATGTAGCTTCAATCCTTATTCCAATATGAATTTTCTTGGTTATTTCCAATTTCATGACCAACATAAGACTATTCCCATCCTTATAAGAAGATCCCTCTTATTTTATTATCCTTTTTTTTTTCAATTTATATTTTCAATTATTATAATAAATGTCTTCATAAACGATTAAAATATCTAAGAGTCAAATCCTCATATTAAATATTTTACCAAAAAAAAAATTAAGAATAAAAATCATATGATGTAATCTTATATACACTTCACTTAAAGTAACAATGTAACTACTCACATATTAGCATATCCTTTCATATTAAAAACCTATTTTAATATTTTAGTGAATTCCAGTGAAAAAGGCTATTGTGATTTTTTTTATTCCATTGGTTTCATATTGAAGAAATCCTAGAGTCTATAATGAGTTGAAGCTTGTGCTTTGCTACCATATGCAACAACCCAAAATTAAAATATACAACTAATTACATCAATTATGCGATTGATAATCAACACACAAACTATTTAACTAATTAGCATAAAATTTTTGAAATAAGAGAAATCTTACTAGTAGTGATGATATACCTTGTGATTTCAGAGTTGTAACACTATTTGAATCCCATTGACCACAACAAAGTTTTGAGGATGACTCTCCACCCAACCGTAGGTTGAACTGCATATAATCTTTCTATAGTTGGTCATCCTTGAGCGCTCAATCAAATACTATTGTGAGGGAATCCTTTGTCTCACAACATCTCTTTCCTAGAATGAATAAATGCTTCTCATCTCCATTTTCATCCTTTAAATAGAAAAAACTATTCCAATAATGGAAGATGATTGGAAATGGATCCGCATGAACACAATCCATATGTCAACATGCCAACTTTTATTTGTTTGTCTTAAGTTTTACTTAACTCAACCTTTTTCTTAATTTAACTTTTTTTTTTTTTTTTTTTTATTTTAATGCCTTTTTACTTTCTTTGTTAATTTTAACTTATTCTTACTTTTTATAGTTTTATTTTTATATATATTTATTTAGAACTTCAATTTTATTTATTTTATTTACTATTATAACTTGTATTCTTTATTTATTATTTTATTCGCTATTATATATATATGTGTGTGTGTGTGTGTTATTATTTGTTGCTTTAATTATTTATATATTAACATTGTTATTATTATTATTACTACATGGCATTATAGGAGGACCCCTATAGAACATTGATCAAGGAGGATGGTTATCTCACAATGTTGGTTAACTAATTTATGTTGATATCAACTTCATATATATCTAAATATAGAAAAAAAATAGTTAAAGTAAAATATTTTATTGTTGTATATAAAAAATATTCAATGTGGGTTATCAATAAAATATTGTAATACGAATTGATATTGACATATACTTACAAGTATGTTAATAATAAAAAAGAATTTTAATTTAGGGTTTGATAAAATGTCTCGATGTACATGTCATGTAAAATATTTAAATGGCAATTATGTATATATTATATATCATTTAAAGAATATATGTATATATCATGAAAAAATAAGTTTTTTTTTGTTAAAATGTATATTTGGTCCTATATATACTATATATAGCATTCAAAAATACAATTTAAGCAATGAAAAATTACACTTTGTATTTTGCACTCTAAAGAAGTTTGCATGTAAAGAAATTTGATCCCTCTCGGCTCATGTTAGATTTATACTTAAGATGGATCTATGTTGGTCTTTATGTCATTACAGTGAATGCGCTTGGTTATCATGTATCACAGACTTCCATTGACTATTATACTTCATTTTTATTTTGGCGTAATTATTCTGAACTTGACATTTGCCATTTGTGTGCAACATAGAGATGAAGGAATAAAATTGTTGAAAAAATAAAAGCCATTAAGAATCTTATTCCTAAATCTAATAAGGTTAGTTGCAATTTGCGTATAACATTTAAAAAATAAGCCTAAGAAACAACTACAATTTATGAAGGTCCTTCATGTGTTTTTTGGCCTAGTGTAACAAGATACTTGTTCACAACCCAATCTAACTAGGACAGATAAGATGAGAGATTTTGGAATTGTGTTTTCAATATAGATCCTCAATCTTTTGTGTATTAAGCTAAATGTGGTTTGATAATGGAATTAAGCTAACTTATTTTTGTCTCTAGTTTAAATTTTGGTGCATCATTAAACATGCTATCTTTGCAAACTCTAATAGAATTTGTAGTTTTGGAAAACTGAAAAAGCCTCCATGCTTGACAAAGCAACCAAGAACCTTAAGAAGCTTCATTTACAAGTACAGGAAAGTGTTTTCCTTAGTGCTAAGTGATGCACAAGCTTATCACATCTCACATAATTATCAAATGTGCCATCAACCAATTTATCAGATATTTCAGAGCTTTTTCAATATTCATATTCCACCCATAAATGAATTACATATTGTGCTTGTGATTTGTTGTCAAACTGTGTATAGTCTACTTATCATTGGAGTGAGATTGCATTAAATTATTGTGTTTTGTAGGAAAATACAAACATTTGACAACCTCACTCCAAGCTAAATGGAGAACTTTACTAAGTGCACAAATCCATGTAACTCTAAATTAGAGTATCTCTCACTTGGTATGGGATGTTGTTAATACCCATTTATGATGTGATCTATATTAGAAAAACTCATTGGGCCTAGTAGTCCATTCTACATGAAGGTGGGGGCATCCATAAAAAATTGTATCTTCCATTATGGGGTTTATAAGGGATTATGTACTATTTGTATATTTTATTTATTTTTTCTAAATATATTAATAAACACTAACAAAGATCCATGTTAATCTGATATCCACACAAGAGAGAGGTGAAAGTCAAATGGATCTATGCATTAGGAAAATAGGGGTTAATATAGATAATATACTGTTGAAAAATTCATATCTTCAGCCAAGTTTACAATTATGGATAATGATGCTCTTCATCTATCTATTAGAAGCTTTCATTTAATATGGAAAAGCTACTTATAATTCATTTTGACAATAAACATGTTTTTAACAGTTCATCAATAATTCTGGATTTGTATGGTGGTTGACTTGAGCAATGAGTAAAAAGTAGACTCACTAAACTTTATTTTTTATTTTAGTTTTTTCTCTTGAGCTACATGGTTTATTTTGTGCCTTATCCTATCTTTACTTGAATGCATATGATTTTCACAAGGAGTGGAATTGATCTTTCATCCATGCGCTGGTTGGTGTAGATACAGCACTTGTAGATACAACAAATGCCAAAAGCATGTATGGCCATATAACAACATGATGGAGTTCCCATAAGCATGCATGTGGGATCAGGGATTATAAACACCAACCAGGGTAGCGAAAATAGGCCTTTGCCTTTGAATGATCTATATAATTTTGGAGCCATTAGTAATAGGACCATTCCTATAAATTTTTCATCAATCAAGTTTGATGATCATCATTCCTACAAAATGGATCATCCTCGAGCCAAATTTACTTTGCATCAAATGCTAACAACTACTTAGGTTTGTTTGAAAATTTATTCATTGATGGCATATTTGGTTTTAGAAATTCTACAAGTAAGGTCTGATTAATTTCTTTGTTTTTGTTTTTGTTTTATTTATTTATTTTGTTTTGTTTTTGTTTTTTTTTTTGGTAGGAAGTCCATTCTGCACTTTCCTTGAAAGAGAAACAAAATAGATAAGATCTAATTCTAGCATGTTGTGAATCCTTGTAGCGATCAGTAAATACTATTACCAACCACATCAGGGATATTATTATGGTTAGCTCTAGTACAAGACATAATCTATGTGTCCTAGTACTTTTACTCATAAAAAAATGGCCAAGGAAAAAGACATAGGAAGAAAACAATATTGGAAAGAGAACAATATGGGTTTCCATTTTCTTCTCAGGTTGGAGAAGATATAACCTATGGATGCTTGAAAAGAACATAGTTATGTAACTCAATGTGTATATACATTTAAATTTCAAGAATGGAATTAATGTTTCAAAATCATAAGTTCTACATGCTAATTATTTTATCGAAGCATATTGAAAACTGTCTATTTGTTTAATTGTACCTTTTCTAGATTTTGTGCCTTGTTCTGGTTCTCATGATTCTGTTTTATCACATGTTGTTCTTGTTCAACAAATTGATTTGAACTTGTGGTTGAAAATTTTGTGTTTACACTATATTTTTCCACCTAAACTGTGTATTGTCATAAAGAATACCAGAATGAGCATCCGTGGAGAGAAAGTCCATGTCCAATATCTTATTAAAATCTTGGATTGGAAGATTGTCAACATATGTTTTTCTAAACGTTTAGGATACATGCAGAGAACTGCAATGGGTGATTAATTATTGAGAGTATCCATAGCACTGATGATGTATGCTTATAACGAATGATATTGGCTTCCTAAATATTGTAATATCTTGTTGGAGACTAAAGGATTTTCAGATTTTTCCATGATTACCTTGTATTTTATTTATGTAAGCATGTCTCATAATGGCCCCATTATGATGGGCACAATTACTATCTAGGTAGTAACAAAAGCAAAAATTGTACATAACAATGTCAACGATATAGTGAAAACCAAGCCCCTTTTCTCTTGTGCCCTTTCATGAGAATTTGAGATGAAAACGCCTCCCTTTTCCTTCGTTCTCTTTGGTTCAATTGGGAGAGACCTGAAAAAAATTGGCCTCTTTTTGAGGGTTTTCAAGTGATTCAAAATTTCAAAAATATTTAGACACTTTGAAACTATGCCCTCATTTTTAATTTTGTTCTTTACTCATTATAAAAAAAGTAGAAATCTTCAAAACCGTTTTGAATAAAACTTATCGCCATGTTAGAAAGAACATGATCTAGTGACCTCCGGTTTAGAAGCAACTAAATACACTACAACCATTGTGAATTTATAGGTGAAATATTAAATGACAACATTGAAAAATTACAATATTACCTATATGTCAACACATATATAAAAGGTTATACATCAAGTAAATTCATTGAATACTAAACCACTTGTTAGGTAATGACACAGGTGCCCACAATTCTATGTTACAATGAAACACTTGTTATTCCATCTTACCATGTTTCAGAAAATTTTTATTATTAAGATAACACTTCAACCACTTGTTGCTACTAGTAGCAATTATGAAGTATAAACCCTACCCCACCTGGCACAACAAGCTATTGGTTTCAAAAAATTGGATCTAGAATTATATACATGACATGTTTTTTATGAGCTCATCTACTATATTCAAATAAGAGTTTGAAATGATAACATTTGTTAGGTATTGATAAGGTCATTGTAATTCTTTTGAAACTATAGCTTTATGTGTGCTTTAAGGTAGTATATACCTTTTGACCCTATATAATTTGTATTTTAACATTCAAATAAGACTTCGAAATGATAAAATTTGTTAGGCATTGATAAGGTCATTGTAACTCTTTTGAAACTTTAGCTTTATTTGTGCTTTAGGTAGTATATACCTTTTGACCCTACATAATTTGTATTTCGATAAGGTCAAATACCATTTAGTGTGAACGCAACAAACAATGTCAACTTTTCAACAAGATGGTGTTGGAACAATGTCAACCAAATTAATAAACCTTTTCTCAATTTTTCCCTAATGGCTAGACACATTTGTTTCTGATGTTGTTACAAGTTCATATCTCTTTTAAAATCTTAGTAAAATATCTCTTTTAAAAACTTAGTGAAGAAAAATGTTTAAAAAATTTGACCTCAGAAGATCAAGAAGCCAAAAACATAGTAGAATTGTGTCCAATACGTTTGAAAACATTTGAAGATTCTAAATATTGACTATTGTTAAAATCCATAAATTAAAGCCAATTCTATCTCAATTAATCTGGGTGGGGGGCTTCATGGTTGATTAAGACCATGGATCTTTCTGAAATCAAGAGTGATGAAACAATTTTCTTGATCCATGGAATGTTTTGCGACTAATAATTTTTGTACTGTTTATGGAAAATATTCTTACTTTACACTTTATTTTCATGGTTTACGTTACTCTTTATTTCTATTTTTCAAACAAATCTATGCATTCTTGGATAACTTAATTTTTGCAACATCAACATTTAAAGAAGAATTCTTTACATGATATGTTTTCTGTTAGACCATATGCAACATTCAAATAAATAATATTTGGAAGGTGTTGATAACAATCATGGTAACAATAAAATTAAACTTCGTGGGTGATTTAGTGAAACCTAGGAGCTTCAAATGGTGTAACTTTATTTTGAAATTTTGATATTTGGTACAAGTTTTCTATTAAGTCATATGAAATTTGTCAGGTATGGGCAATGATCATTGTAACAAACATGTAACAAACAAGAAACGTAAGATATAATGATCGGCACAAAGGGAATTGGACGGTGGAACTATGAATTAACAAGTGATCAATGATTTAAAAAAAAATAGCCATGAAAGAAGAAAATAAATGTGATTTAACAAGTGATTATAATTCTTTGAATTGGCTAAAGGTAACCTCATATTTGTATAGGCTAGGAGACAAAGAAGTGTCTCAAATATAGAGAACAATGGACAAATAATCAGATCAATTGAATATGCACCATTTCAATTCAATGACAATGAGATATTTTTATTTCAAATATTTATAGAAATTGTACACATGCGAATTTATTAGAGGTTATTTTAAAGATACCATTTTGCATGTAAAGAGGTTGAAGATTTATAAAGACTTGCATAAGTCTATGCATGCATATGGGTGTCTTAATTTTGAATTAGCACTTGTGCTTGGGTAACTTCATATTTCATGGACTCAAGTATTCAAGAAGTGGTATTCCATTTTCTGATGGCATTGCTTAGATGTTGCTTTATCATACATTTTGTTATACATTTATTAATTGTTATTTGTGTTGATGCGGAATGGTGCTTTCTTTTTATTAAATATAATGATACCTAATTGTGTTATTGCCATTGCTCAGTAGGAGCCATTAACAATGAACATAATTCAAAAGGAGGAAGATGCACTCATGGAAACAATGGACTATGGCTGAGGAGTAGTCTTGAATGGTATGAATAGTAGATGGAAGCTTGGATCAAGGAGAAGAAATTCATTGTTTGTTATAAGAGATTCAAGAATAATATTTCACTATCACAAGAAGTTCACTAGATCCAAATATTATCAAGTGTAATTAGTAGAGGTATAGGTAACAATCCTTATATGCGAGGTTCCAAATTTGACAAGTATATTTTTATTTGTGAGGGCCAAGTTCATAATTTTCTATAGTTTTGTAGTCACCTAGTCTGAATCATTGAAATAAAGATAATGATGATTTGGGATGAAATCCTTTCCGATTGCACACATGAGAGTGCAATAACATTTTGAAATCTACTCTTGCTTGTAAAATGATCCGAAAAGGGACAATTAGTAGTTGAGGTTGGTTATAACAGTACCTGTGTCAGAATATAGTAGTTTATCATTTCTAAGTCCTTTGGATAATAATGAAGAAAAACATTACTATTATATCACAAGTTTATCACTAAAGAACAATTAGGACAATAATACAATTAGTTTTTCTAAGAATTAAAATACATAACTATATAGCTAGGGTCAACTATGAAGGTCATTATGGATACAAAATCCAAAAGAAGGGATTTTACATATATCCCTTCAAGCCCTTGAATTTTTAAATTGGATAGATTGATTCTAGGAATACTATGATTATGTCAAATACTAAGTACTAAATTGTTCATGGTTAGGGCATAGGGTTATAACCATTTACACAGGTCCATAAAAAATTTAAGATTTGACCATCATATTTAAACATTTGAATTACCAGAAACATGTCATTTTTCTCTAAGTAATAAACTTATCTAGATCCCGGAGGACCACTAGCTCTATGGCATGTTTGTGGGTTCACGAGCTATTCGATATATATTTCCACACAATTTTAGAGATGGAGTCGAGTTTTCTTAGCAAGCATGTTCCATCATCATTGAAGAGTCTGGCCCTAATGTTTGTTACATCCTCCCGACTCCCTTGGATAATTGAAATGCCAATACCTTTGTCCAGATTGAAATGGTTCCATTTGTTATTAATAGTCAAGTTTTCATCTATTATGATGTCTTCCATGTCTGTGATTTTTCCATCTATGAGTTTTGCATCATTATCATATATGAGATTTAGTAGAATTTCCCCCATTTAAACTCATTTTTCTTTAAAACCTTAACTTCATGTTGCCAATCCTCTTTGTTCAACTCCATTTGTTGTTAATCCACTACATTATTTGGCTATTTTCTCCACCTTTTATAACTTGAGGTCACCTCACATGATATAACCTCTTTTTGGTGGCTATTCCAGACTAATGGTGGGAAGCTTCCACATTTGAGATATGTGTTGGAATTGAGAAATAAAATCCATAGTTTTCTTTTATCTCATACTCACTAATGGAATGATAATGGGAGGACATAAAAAACCTATGTTATCAGGGGGATTTTCTTAAGGATATATAGAGTATATAAACCATGGGGAACCTCATTAATTTTTAAAATTCCAAACAATTATTCAAATTTATAAATATTTTATATAGGTTTTGGAAAAGGTTGGTATTTTTAAGCAAATTTTATTTTATTTTTATTATGATGATGATGAACTACTGCTAATTATTCTTAATCTTGGTATGATGAAGTACTACATATTCTTAATTATATTAGTGAACTCATGGAATTCTTGTGATAAAATTTAAAACATATTGAAAAGAAATATCTAAATTACTATAAACTCTCCTAATTTAATTTTATGTTTTGGAAACATTTTCTCCCAACAGTTGCTGCTGAAAATGATAAGAGCGGGTTGTCCTTCATTTTTGGAAGTTTTCATTTCTTTCAAGAAGTGATCAAATGAACAAACTTGTCTTTGAATCCTGTGACACTGAAAATAGTCATATAAAGTTGCTGGATTTTCTAGAAGGTGCAACATCCTTTGAATTAGCTTCAAATTTTTTCTATGGATTTGATCCATTAGAGATCACTGCATCCAATATCATTGCCTAATGTTGTGCATCAAAGTATCTAGAAATGACAAAGGATCTGGAAGAAGGGAACTTAATATCTAAGAAAAAAATATTTCTTAGTTTTATTCTAATGACTTCATGGTTAGACTATATTGCAATGCTTCAAAGTTGCTATGTTCTTTCTCCATAGGCCAATAATATGAACATCAAATAAATGTTGTGGAATCTATTGCATGGAAAACAATCACAAGCACTACTCACATCAAATGGGATTTCACATGCACTGAGAAAATACATGATATCACTTGTCTATTAAAAAATTTATTATCCCTATGCATAGAATTAGAATCAATGATAAGGGATGACTATTTAAAAAAACTCATATAAATAAATCATCTGTGGATAGAACACGGGTCTACTTTGATCTATTGGGTTTTACTTTTAACATATAACCTTTCATGAGCTCTAGAAAGGGATAATTACAATTTCATGTCAAAAATATGTATCAATCAACTTGCAGTTGGATAAAATTCCACTAGAACTTCAAGAAGCTGCTCTTGAAAAAAACATCGATGACATCAATAAACTCAATTTTTGGACAAAAATTTTTCTTTGCAAATTTTTGTTGCAAATCATGTATATAGTATTGTTTGGTACACAAAAAATAAAATGGATAATGTGATATGCTTGTTGGAAGGAGTGCATAGGGAATTCAAATGAACTCGTTGTACTGTAAACAAAGGACGTGAGTGTGGACATAGAACGAGTGGACCAATCTATGGCATCCCCACTAAGGGGCCCATGGAATTGATCTAAATGTCTGTCGATTTGAATCAAGATCCCCATGACCAATATTGCAGCATAACAACATTGAGATGGGAATCTTGGCTTAAAATAATGGGAAGTGAAATTTGAGAAACCAACATAAAGAAGAACATTTCTGAGCACCATATAGGAGTTTTGGCATAGAGGAAGTTTACTTCGATGCTGAAGTCATGGCGAAGGAAGTTGACATAGTCATGACCTAAATTATTCAAGGAAGTTAGCGTAGTTGGGACGTAGATTAATTGAGGCAGTCACAGAGAAGAAAAGGAGGAACCAAATTGACCCCCCCACCTGAGGTTGCTAGATGCAGGCTTCATTTACCCTATCTTAGAAAATGAGGGTGTTGGCTTGTTGGGGCCTGACCTAGGTTTAGAAGTGATTTAGCTAAACAAATCCTGCATTACTGACCCTTTCGACAATAGTTTGCGGAGCGCGGACTGAAGTATCACCCGAGGTAGTAGGGGAGGGTATTGGAACTAGGTTTCCATACCCTAAGGATGTCTTGATGTGGTCTGGAGGGGTTGCGAACCAATCTACGCCCTCGCACCAATCTTTCTGTTAGGCTTCCACGTACATCCGTGCTGCTATGATTTATTATTAATGAGTTTGTTACAGTTCTAATCTCTTTCTTATAGTCTTTAAGCAAAAATTTAACAATAATAACCCATGCGCACCATCATAATTCTGAAAGATAGTCGTAAACATAAAACTGATGCATAAACTAGAATATAAACAGATCTACAATAGTTTAGAATCAACACAATATTTCAAAACCAACTTATCTTTATTAATATTTTCGTTCAGTACAATCCACTTCATGTCCTGCGCACTCAGCTGCAGGGGTCCACGCACATAGCTGCAGACTCTATCAGACCTCCACGTACACAACTACAGAGCCTCTATTTAACCCCTAACATCCACAACTTGGACTTACAGACTCAGATCAACTATTGCTTGTAGGTTTTAACCCCGTACAGAAATTACCTGCATACGAAT
Source organism: Pinus taeda (assembly GCA_000404065.3). Taxonomy (NCBI): domain Eukaryota; kingdom Viridiplantae; phylum Streptophyta; class Pinopsida; order Pinales; family Pinaceae; genus Pinus; species Pinus taeda. Next base: position 55,651 of record APFE031284080.1, read on the forward strand.
TCTAAATCACAGAAAAATAAACAATGCGATAGCATAACACATAAAACACATATACACAGAGATTTCCCACT
>APFE031284080.1:60034-74785 GCA_000404065.3 Pinus taeda
AACATGTGTGAAAATCATGCACAAAACCATAGGTGGGTCCACCCAACCTAACATAGGGTCCAAAACCAAAATTTTCCGGTGCCCTGCCTCGGATCCCATAAAGTGGGGTTACGGGTACCCCTCAAACCCCCTGTTAACTATGTGGAAAGAATATAACACAACCCAACATTGCTTTTTCAAACCCATAATACCTTAGATCTTTCCAAAAAGCTACCTCTACCCTTAGAGCCTCGCTCTATTTATACATTCCCATCATCCACGAACCATGGGTAGGCCGACTTACTTCTATTATTTTACATTATTTTCGGGCGGACAACCCTTTGACTCGACCTATTACATTTTGCGTTTTGCGCCCTTCGCGAAACTTTTTACAATATCGTTACCCTAACTTATGGACTTTAAGCCATAAAACCATTACGCGGGGCCTCCACTACCCAACAAGCCCCCAACACAAAATAATCATGACTCGTCTCGAGTCACTCGTTGGTGCGGCGATACGCGTTGCCACAGCTTTGCGGTCTGCCATCCTTGTGAGTGACGCACTATGTTTTGCTGCTCTCGCTTTGTCTCCTGCAACTCTTTTTCAAGCTCCTGCTCCATTGCTGCTACTAATTCACGCAACCGATGATGCTCATTCTACTCTGCTTGGTTAACACAGAGCACTCCCTCATAGGATTTTAGCTCAAGTTGGGGTGCCACATACAGGAACTCTTTGTGCCAACGCAACAAGTTTCCAATTTCTGGTCTACTATACGCACTATTTGCTACAGCTTGTGTTGCATTTTTGCAAGAAAGGTGTTGCTGCCCATGAGATACCAATCTTCAAGGTGCATCATAGACAGGCTGTTAACTGAAATTCCTTCATTTTTCTCACTATTCATGGTCTTTGCCTTTTCTTTCATGGGTCACTGCCCAGCCTATGGTTTAGGCAGTGACATCTGGACCAGTTTTTCTTCGTGTATAAGAACTTCCGGTACCTCCCTTGCCATTGGTGCTAAAATCACCACAGCATCCATGGCCATTGAAATCATACTATCCCGAAGGTCTTGCATCCCGAGGGGCCATATTACAACCCCTAGGCTTACACCTTTAGCAACAACGATCAGCAGTTCCATACTAGTGGGAAGGCACAATAACTCACTTTTCTTGATACCACAAATCGTGCGATGGATGTCCCCCTGTGATTTATAGGCATGTTGAAATTCAAATTCAGTCATTCCCTCATTTTCTAGCACTTTAATGTTATATCTACTGTAGATTGTTCCAAATTTGGCTCGTACTTTGTATCTTAATTTCTTGCCGCCCACTCCTTTTCGCCTTAGCTCAGACATCTTGTCACGAATAGTGACAACAATGGTAACCTCCAAGTTTATCCACGCAGCAGCGCAGCCTCTTTTTCGCAACCATGACCCTTGTGACATATTGATTCTACGTGCACCCTTGTTGTTGCACAAATCCCTCACATATTTCTTTATTGTCCTGCACTCTCTATAAACTGTATGGAGCGGTGAGACTATACTTTAGTCAATTAGTTAGGCAGCCAACCCACCTATGTAGAGCTTCAGGTGACTTCCATTTACTCTGCTTGGGAAGGGTTCTCCATTAAGCTTGCCAAGCTGGACCGCGCCTCCATCTGTGACTTCTGGAGACTACATCGGGTCCCAACCAATGCATTCAGAGCTTTCCAGGGAATTTCTCAAACTTGCTATCATACAGTAATACTAGATCATTTTCTTTGAACATGCATAACTTGATATTGCAATTATGCCAATATTTTCCTCGTTGCTTCTGTACCTGCTGATGGAATCCTGCCAAAAACCGATCCTCCTCAAGTTCCTCTAGTTGCGTGATCCTTTCTTCCAAATCCACGCAGTCTGCCATGCCTGTCATCGCTGCCATTCGCAAGCTAGGTATAATGTATTCCATTGGCATGATAGATTCCTTGCCATAGACTAACTGGAAAGGTGTCTGGCTTGCCAATTTCTTGCACGTTTTTTGATATGCCCATAGCACAACAGGTATGCGTAAATCCCAATCGTTTCACTGCGCATTACATACCTTGGTCAACGCAGTCTCCAAAATTTTGTTAAAAGCTTCAATGGTCCCATTTTCTTGCGGATGGTACGGTGCACTCTGTTGATGATATATTTGGAACTCCTCAGTGAGCGCGCTGATAGCCTCATTTAGGAAGTGCATTCCACGGTCGCTCATTAGAATTTTTGGGCATCCAAACCACGTCAACACATTCTCAAACAAAAATTTCGTAGCTGTAGCAGCCGTGCTGTCCTTAACCGGCTATGCTTCCACCCATCGAGTTAAGTATTTCGTTGCAGTGATGATATAGCGTGCACCCGTCTTCCCTTGAGGTGTAATAGGCCCCACAAAATCGATCGCCCATTTTTCAAACGGTTGTAGCATCATCTGTGGCTTGAGTGGCATTTCGTCCCTCCGCGATGGTTTCCTAGTCCATTGACATATGTCACAGGCCCGACAGTACGCTTTTGAGTCTTGATGCAGAGTTGGCCACCATAGTCCAACGCGAAGAATATTCTGTGCTGTGGCACGTCCCTCATAATTTCCTCCTGCAACCCCCCTAGTGCTTCAACAAGGATCTATCCTCTCTCAAATTCAGGTACATACCTGCGTAATATTTCATCATTGCCCATTTTGTAGAGGTGTCCTGCAATAACTGTAAAGTCTACCATGCGTATCACCAGTTCTTTCCTCTGCTGAATAGAATACCCCTACGGTGAGGTTCCTGTGGTTAAGAAGTGGATTATATCCTCAAAGTGGCCATCTGTGACGCGCATTGCATAAAGTTGTGCATCAGGTAGTCCTTCTTCTAAGTTTGTGAGCTCTTCACCATTCTCAATTTGGGACAGGTGATCTGGGCCTGCGTTTAGATGTCCTGGCTTTACGATGACTTCAAAATCATATTCTTGAAATAATAACAACCATCTACAAATGCGCCCCCCCAACACAGGCTTATTCACTCGGAGTGATTAGTATACATATTAAAGTGTCCTCCAAGTAGATAGTGGTGGTATTTTTGGAGTACGTATACCATCGCCAACCCCTCACACTCAGTAGTGGAGTAATTATTTTAAGCTTTGGACAAACATCGACTTGCGAATGTTATCGGGTGATCAATTCCTTCCACTACTTCCTGTGTGAGTACCGTGCCTAGCACGATACACAACACACCAACATGTACGTGAAATTCGATGTCCCATTTTGGAAAGACCAGAATGGGAGCTGATGCCATCTTTTCCTTGAGAGTCTCTAGAGTTTTGTTACATTCCTCATTCCAACAATATATAACGTCCTTTTTCAACAACTGTTCCATTGGTGTCATGATCTGTGCGTAGCTCTTTATGAACTTTTGATAGTAACCAGTGTGTCCAAGTGTGGCGCACAATTGTTTGACACTTCGCGGCGCTTGCAGATTGAGTATGACAACAATATTCACCAGGTCTACCATCAGACCTTGCTTGCAGACCACATGGCCGAGCAAGTTCCTGAAGAGGACGAGGAAAGTACACTTCTTTAGATTTAGCGCAATTTGGTGTCGTTGGCAAGTATCAAGCATTAACTGTAAGCTCGCGGTATGTTTCTTGACTAGCCCAAATATGGTCCAATCATCAAGATATACCTCCAAAAACTTATGTATAAATTCCTTGAATGCAGCTACCACGACGTGCGAGAATATCGCCAGCACATTCTTTAGTCCAAAGGATATCATAGTGTACTGAAAACAGCCCCATTCAGTTACGAAATTTGTTTTACTCCTATCCTCCGGCAAAATCTTGATCTGGTGGTACCTCGAGAAACCGTCTATGAAGGAGTAGGCTTCTTGTCCACCAACATTTTCCAGTACTTCTTCTGTAAATGGAGTCGGGAATGGATCGTGAACACATGCATCGTTGAGCTTCCTAAGATCAACAAAGATGTGAATTTTTGCCTTCTGTTTTTTCTCCTATACAACCATAGGCCTTACCCAATTGGATTCCTCCACTGGTTCAATTATTCCTGTTGCAAGCATTTTGTCCAACTCTTCGTGGACCTTTGCTTTATATTTTGGATTCAACCGATAAGGCTGCCGCTTGACTGGCTTCGCATACGGCTTCAAAGTTATCTTCATCATTCCTAGGTCACCGAGGATCCCTTTTAACTCTGTGATTTTGGTTGGGAATAAATATTGATATTTGTGAAGTAACTTGATGACCTTATCCACCGTGGTATCATCCCAATAGTCCCCAAGCGTTGCATACTTCGGCTCCTCCTCTGTTACCAATGTTCACTTGTTTTATTTTCAGCGATGTGGTGATGTCGGGGTCCTCAATTGTTGGACTGTGAACCTCACGACTCCCCTCTATTTCTAGAATATTAATATTTCTGGGGTCGTCCTCATCATCTTCTACATACATGTTGTAACATTTGAGGGCCTGGCTCAATTGATGTGACCAATCTAGCTGAACTATTTCTTCTGGTTCTAGTGGTACTTTGAAAATGGCAGCCTTCACAAGTTGCAATGCATTGTCAACAGTATCCATCCATTGATCCTCAAATAAGAATGTCAATAAAAATCCCTCACGTAAGATATCCCATTCGCCTATACCATGGCAGAGTTCTGTCTCAGTATACCAGTTTCTGGGGATGACATCTAGGGTATGATAAAATAAGTGTACCACTCTGGCTGGGGTTATTCTCCATAGGCCTGGGTCCATCTAGTGAGATGCATGCGTGGGTCATCATGTCCATCATATTTCTCAGTTATTCGTAGTTCTGGCTTCCCAAACCTTATCTGCATCATCCACTTGCAGCCACGCCAGTCTTCAAAGGTTCTGTCATGTGTTCCCCACCAATGCGTAGGCATTACGCATAACGCCCACTTTAATGCATCGAACCAATGGTGCTCTGGTACCGTTCTCTCATACTTGGTTAGGAATTTGTCAACCGCTGTCAGTCCATCATACATCGACAACTCTCGATCCTGAGATTTTACGCAATACAATGATCTAGTCATCATGTTGTAGTTTATTGTGGTTACTCCGTTCAACTGATTATGCCATCATACTACTTCTTCATCTGAATCTGAATTGTAGGCCTCTGCGCGTTCCCGCGATATCCTTCCTTCTGTAGTCAGATTTAACGAATCCCAATCCTGCGTAGTTATCTTGTAGATATGGTCCAAGTCCTCATCAATTTCATTGTTGCGTACATGTTCAGTGTAGCGCGCTCCTTCAGACGGGTCTAGCAGAATGACTACGCGTAGGGACTTCTTCTCAAATATCATCTTCCAGTTCTTTAAATTAATAACTCCATTCATATCTGTGGTCTAGTCTATTCCTAATAATGCAGGATATGGGTTAATGTCATCCACAATTTCTATTACCTCAAAGTCTGTTTGTGTGCTCACACCTTCGATGTCTACTGTGACTCCTTGTAGTCTCCCCATAGGCAAGAGCTTCTGTTGGTTCACCATCTGTAATTGAATAGGAGACCATTGTAGTGTGGGCTTGCCCATGCGCTCCCAAATCTATTTAGGTAGCACATTCGCATCTAACCCCAAATCTAGAACAACCTGATCCATCTCACAGTCACCAATTTGGGCAGTCAACCACATTTCCCACCCTGTGCGCAAAGCATGCTTGCCTATTTTCTGGACCATGTGCGGTTCACCCGACCCTGTGTAGCAAGTTATCAACTCTTGCAATCCCTTAACTGCTTTATTGTCACGTAGCAACTTCATAAATGTCTCTAAAAAGGTAGTTAGCATCGAAGGATCCGTTTCTGGCAGGGTTGATCCTTACTACCTGAAGTAGAGACCTCCGTGAAGCTCTTCTTAGCTACCATAAATGTCTTCATCATGCTTTCCAAGTTGAACTCGTGCTAATTTGTAGGGGTTTTGCGAACCCCTAGGCCTACCTTGGTTAATTTCCCCTTATCTTCCCCTGTAGTCGTGCCACTTCTGAGCATCATGTTCACGGTGGGGTCTTCCTCACGTGGTTAAGACCTCATCATTTGGACGTTTTTTGTTGCCGTAGGTTATGCTGCCCTTTTCTCACGTATTTGCACTATCAATAAGGGGAAATCTATCATTTCATGATCGAATTGCTCACAGTAGGGGCACTATATTATGGTCGTGTTGGTGCAATCACGCGCGTAGTGCCCTGGTCCTCTGCAGTTGTAACAGATTAGCTACCCATGGCCCCTTTCTGGCCCCATTCCTCCGCATCCTCATCCTCGCCCCTGGAACCCACCACGCGCTATCTCCACGGCTGGATCCTAACCTTGCGCCTTAGTCTGCATCCCGTAGGCAGGTGTTCGATCCATCAACAATTCATAACTCTGGCAGTCTCCTTCACCGTGGCCCACTGATCTGCAAAATTTGCAAAATAGCTGTTGGGGGGTCTGGGTAAACTTTTGAAGTAGGTGACAGTTGTCTATGTTGTGCTTTCCTCCCACCTGATAGATTGCGCATCAGAGTGCAGGCGCCATGTTTGGCCCCACTTGTGCCTCTGGTCGCAAGGCATTGGTCCCCCCTGCCAAATAGTTCACGAATATTGGGCAATGATCCTTATCGTGGCTCTGGCCTTTACATTTTATGCACCACACCTCTTTGTTTGCCTTTGACTGGGGCGCCTTTTCTTGTTTCAAACTTTGCATATCTAAGCATAGGTTTTGTAGTTGCGTGTGGATTTGCTGAAATCCCAACCCCAGATCCTGTATTGGCGTTTCGTGCAACCTCATCGCTATCTCTAAGGCTTTAGCTTGCGTTGAGATCTTTTGCTGTGACAATGCCATTCTCAGGTGTTGTGTCAAGGATGCCACAAACCACGCGTGATGCTATGCATTTGTCCGTGTCATGTTAGCCTCACAAATCGTACTCTTCAATCTCTGATCCAGATTCCACGGATTTTCACTAGGTAGCATCATGATCTCCTTGAACCCGATGATCGAATGCGTCTCCGATTTTGGCTGGCTAAATTCTTTGTTTAATGCATCTTGGATCACCACTATTCCCGTATTCAGGTGATCGCTAGAGTACTTTATATACCATGTCAACACGCGATCCTGTAGCGTGCTTACCAGAGTAGTCTTTTGATGTTAACATCCATTACACCTTGGGATTCCGATACAGCATTTACCATGAACAAGAACTGATCTGGTTCTTCATTTCTTACGCCTCTAAATACAAGCAACTTGATCGCACTCGCCATTCCAACCCTCGGTGGTGGCAGAGGTAGGGTAGGTGAAGATGGGTTTGATGTAGGTGAAGTAGGTGATGGCATGGACGGTGGTGGTATCAGTGGAATGCACTGCTTTATCAATTGGACTGCGCTTCTTGGAGAGAACCCTGCAAGCTCTTCCTCGCTTTCTCACGAAAGTGAAACCAGAGGACTATTCTATAATCCTTCAGTTCCTCAGTACCCTCTGCCACTCTGCATTACCCCAGACATCAATGGATGCGCATAACCCATTTTTCACATAACAACATTTTAATCCAAGTATTCAACGATTTGATGTACTTACCTTGCAGTCCTTGGAGAAAGTTCCATTTTCTTCGCTGTAACTCACAATTGTGTCTATTGCGAACTTAGTGATAAACCCTCCTATTATCTGATCCAACCAGTGATCTATAGCCCTTGCGATTTTATCTTCAGATGCTTCTAGCCTGTGTACCAACTTTGGGCTCCGCATGATCGGTTGTTCAAGTCTGCACCTTCCCTGACTGTCAACTAGCCTTGCGATCCACTCATATAGTTTTGTCGAGAAGGATGTGAAGAAGATCTCGTGGATTTCCATGTATATGTAGCAATCCAGCCACCTTTCCTTAGATATCTACGGATTTCTATTTTCCTGTACCACGAACTCAAGAAGCTTCTGATCTAACCAATCTTCAAGTTCTTTCTTCATAGGGTTCCAATGTTCCGACATCAAACATTCCTTAGGTAGATCTTGGTCCTTACAATGGAACCATTTGTTGGCTTGTTGGGGCATGACCTAGGTTCAGAAGTGATTTAGCCAAACAAATCCCACACTATCGGGCCTTTCGGCAATAGTCCGCGGAGCGTGGACTGAAGTCTCACCCGAGGTAGTAGGGGAGGGTATTGGAACCAGGTTTTCGTACCCTAGGGACGTCTTGATTTGGTTTGGAGGGGTTGCGAACCAATCTGTGCCCTCACACCACTCTGAACTACTGTTAGGATTTCGCGTAGATCCGTGTTGCTACGCTTTATTTTTAATGAGTTTGTTACAGATCTGATCTCTTTCTTATAGTCTTTAAGCAAACATTTAACAGTAATAACCCATGTGCACCATCATAATTCTCAAAGACAGTTGTAAACTTATAAAATCAATGCATAAACTAGAATATAAATAGATCTACAATAGTCCAGAATCAACACAATATTTCAGAACGAACTTATCTTTATTAATATCTTCATTCAGTACAATCCACTTCCTGTCCTATGCACTCAACTGTAGAGGCCCACACACACATCTATAGACTCTATCAGGCCTCTGCACACACAACTGTGGAGCCTCTATCTAATCCCTAACACCCATGACTTAGACTTACAGAATCAGATTGTCTATTTATTTTTCAAACCCATAATACCTTAGATCTTTCCAAAAAGCTACCTCTACCCTTAAAGCCTCGCTCTATTTATACATTCCCATGGTCTGCGAACCATGGGTAGGTCGACTTCTATTATTTTACATTATTTTCAGGCAGACAACCCTTTGACTCGACCTATTACATTTCGCGCTCTGTGCACTTCGCGGAAATTTTTACAATATCATTACCCTAACTTATGGACTTTAAGCCCCAAAACAATTACGCAGGGCCTCCGCTACCCAACAAAGTGGGGGCCTATCCCAGGTTCGGAAGGGTTATCAGCCCAACAAATCCCGCACTACTGAACCTTTTGGCAACAGTTCGTGGTGCGTGGACTGAAGTCTCGCCCGAGATAGTAGGTTAGGGTAATGGAACCAGGTTTCCATATCCTTGGGATGTCTTGATGTGGTCTGGAGGGGTCGTCAACCAATCTATGCCCTCGCACCACTCTGCATTGCTATCAGGTTTCCGCGTAGATCCGCGCCACTGCGATTTATTATTAATGAGTTTGTTACAAATCTGATCTCTTTCTTATAGTATTTAAGCAAACATTTAACAATAATAACCCATGCGCACCATCATAATTCTCAAAGACAGTTGTAAACTTATAAAATTGATGCATAAACCAAAATATAAATAGATCTACAATAGTCCATAATCAACACAATATTTCAAAACCAACTTATCTTTATTAATATCTTCGTTCAGTACAATCCACTTCCTGTCCTATGCATAGGGGTCCACGCACATAGCTGCAGACTCTATCAGGCCTCTGCACACATAGCTATGGAGCCTCTATCTAACCCCTAACACCCACGACTCGAACTTACAAACTCACATCGACTATTGCTTTTTCAAACCCATAATACCTTAGATCTTTCCAAAAATCCACCTATACCCTTAGAGACTAGCTCTATTTATACATTCCCATGGTTTGCGAACCATGGGTAGGCTGACTTACTTCTATTATTTTACATTATTTTCAGGTAGACAACTCTTTGACTCGACCTATTACCTTTCGCGCTACGCACACTTCGCAAAACTTTTTACAATATCGTTACCCTAACTTATGGACTTTAAGCCCCACAATCATTTTGCGGGGCCTCCGCTACCCAACAGAGTGGGTGTATCCTTTGGTGTTGGTCCCAAAGAAAAATGGGAAGTGGAGGATTTGTTTTGATTACAGAGAATTAGACAGAGCAATGAAGAAGGACCATTTCCCTCTACCTTTCATTGACCAAGTGTTAGATGGCCTAGCAGGGAAAAAGTTTTTCTCTTTTTTAGATGTGTTTAGTGGGTTCAATCAAATCCAGATTAGCCTAGAGGACCAGGATAAAACCACCTTCACCTGTGCTTGGGGTACTTTCGCTTATAAGGTCCTTCCTTTTGGTCTATGAAATGCCCCTGCCACTTTCCAAAGGGGAGTCCTCAGTATCTTCGTCGAGCTAGTTCATGATGCAATATAAATTTATATGGATGAATTTACACCCTATGGGTGTGATTTCTAGGAGGCTCTTTCTAACCTGGGTAAGGTGTTTAACAAATGCATTGAAATGAACTTATCCCTTAGTCTTGAAAAATGTGAGTTCTTAATGACTGCAGGGACTGTTCTAGGTCACTCAACATCCCAGGAAGGACCACGGGTAGACCCAAATAAGATAACCATCATCAAAAGGGTCCCGACTCCACAAAAATAGAGGGATGTCAGAAGATTTTTAGGCTTAGCTGGATACTATAGGAGGTTTATAAAATATTAAAGCAAGTTAGCTTCTCCTTTATTTGGGTTATTGGCCAAAGACTCTAAATTTTTATGGTCAGAAAGCTGTCAAGAAGCCTTGGACACCCTAAAGGACAAGTTAACTATTGCACCTATTCTCTGATGCCCAAATTGGGCTCTTCCTTCCCATATACATGCCGATGCCTCTCATAAAGCCATAGGAGTAGCTCTAGGCCAGATAGACGATAAGCTACCCTATGTAATTTACTTCATCAATAAGAATCTGTCAAAAGTCGAGATGAACTACACAGTGACTAAAAAAGAGCTCCTAGTTGTTCTGCATTCATTGAATAAATTTAGGCATTACATTACTGGTTACCAAAAAGTTGTACATACTGACCACGCTGCAATTAAATACTTGATGAATAAACTTGATGTAAATGCACAGATTATTAGATGGTTACTTTTATTCCAATAGGTTGATTTAACTATTATTGATAAGCCTAGCAAGGAGAATGTTGTTGCATATTTTTTTATCCAGATTGAATTCGCCTATAGGGGAGGAAGGAATGGTTGATGATCAGTTACCAGATGAACACTTATTCACCATTTCAGTTCTCTCTCCATGGTTTGCTGACATAGCAAATTACTTGATGTCTGCATAGTTTCCACCAAATTTGTCCTCCAAGGAAAAGAGCAAGATCATAAGGAAGAGCACCCCATTCACTTGGATTGGGGGAAATCTCTTTAAGCTAGGCCTGGATCAAATTTGGAGAAGATGTGTCAGGGAGGAGGAAGTCTTTGACATCCTTCTGACCTGCCATGATGGGCCTTGTGGAGGTCACTTTATAGCCAAAAGAACAACATTCAAGGTACTACAAGCTGGTTACTACTGGCCCACTCTTCACCAAGATGTGAGGAGGTATACAAGTCAGTGTGATCAGTGCCAAAGGATGGGGAAACCTACCCCAAGGAATGAAATGTCTCTGCAACCTCAAGTGACTTTCGATCCATTTGAAAAGTGGGGCATGGATTTCATTGAGCCCATTGACCCTTCATCTAGATAGAAGCAGTACATCATTGAGTGCATTGACTATTTAACCAAGTGGGCTGAAGCCAAGGCCATAAAAGCAACAACAAAAGAAAAGGTGGCTGAATTGTTAAGGGAAAATGTGTTTTATAAGTTTGGGTACCCTAGAGAATTGGTCACTGATTAAGGCAATCAATTTACATCCCACATGATTGAGAATTTGTTAAGCTAACACGAGATCAAGCACATAACATCCACTCCTTACCACCCATAGGCTAATGGGCAAGTGGAGGTAACCAACATAGTGCTTGAAGGCATTCTGACCAAAGTGATTAGTAGCAACAGAAAGGATTGGGCAGATAGATTAGTTGAGGCCACTTGGGCCTACAATACCACCTGGAAGACCACCACTGGGTTCAATCCTTATGAGATAGTCTATGGGAAGAAAGCCCTACTGTCCATTTAATTTGAATACAACACCTTAAGAATGGTAGCACAATTGGATCTAGATCTCACCAGGGAACAACAAGAAATATTGCTACAACTAAATGGGTTAGATGACTTTAGGATGTAGGCCCTCCTACACATAGAGGTGACACAATTTCAAAGGAAAATTTGGCATGACAAGGATATAAGGGACAAACAATTTCAAGAAGGTGATTGGGCTTTGTTGTATGATTCCCAGTACAAGGATTTTAAAGGTAAGTTAAGGACTAGATGGTTAGGGCCTTATGTCATAGAAAAATGTCATGATAATGGTGTTGTATAGATAAGAACCATTGATGTAGAGGTTATCCCTTGTCAAAGAAAGAATTCATCAATAGCATCAACAAGACAATGATGGTGGTGGAGCAAGTGTTAGCTTCCAATAAGCATCAAAAGAGGCAAGTACATAGAAGAATATGCAGCAAAAAAACAACAAAGAAGCATCATTTTCTAGCATGCAACATCATCAAAGTATCTTACCCATAGGTATTTCATCTTACTCATGCTCTCTCGTTAGTACGATACGATCAAAATTGTAGGATTATGTGAGAGTTGATTTTATAAGTAAAGGTGGCCAGTTAACTTGGCCACCTTCAGCCATTTGACGAGAAGAAAATAGTTAGACCACTCCACATGTGGCAAAAGTCAAATCATAATAAAAAGGGAATAAAGCAAAAAATGATTAAGCTACGGAGGAAAGGAGTGGGAGATGATTACGAGGTGAGGTGGAATGATGGACTGATAGAGGGACCAATGGTCCAAAAGGAGGTGCTCATACTTAGTAATCTAGTACACCACCCCACACGATTAGCCATATATGGAAATAAAACATTGATTCCCAAACAAACAGAGAATTAGCAATTTCCAGAAATCATCAAACAAAGAGGTTTCTCTCGGCCTTGCTAAAGTAGCACCTATAGGAGACAATCAACATCTTCAACGTAGGAGACCTACATGATACAGAGAAATCAATATACAGGACTGTTAGTATGCACTAAGGGAGGTGAAATCAAAGGTTATCCTAACCTAAACGTAACAAAGCAAGGTAGGAGCTATACCCTACATGTTTTCCATTTGAAAGAAGAAAAAACCCTCAATTTGATTAAGGAAATTGCAGTATAGGAGAGTTGTATTTCATGTCACTAAAAGTTAACATTCATACCTCCCTCACCTACCAGAATTCTTAAATTGTATCCTCACAAGCATCCCCAATTACTAGGGAAAGATGACATGAGGTTTCAATAAGAGAGAACCCACAAACACAACAAGGATCCACTAGCATCCTCATTCAGTGGAAATTTTCACAAGGCACCAATGGATGGGGTTCTTTGAGAGGATGAGAGGATATGATGATGATGTGGCCAAAGTATTTTCCCTCTCACTCATACCCCTCACTTGGACCAATGCCACTACTGTGGTGAAAGGTTTATCAGTAGTAATTACCCCTGAAGTTATAAGCAGAATCACTACACTCCCTTTAGGGTTACCATGGAGAAAAAAAAAGACAAGGGTAACAACACCCTTGCAAAGAAAATATTCTTTTTGGAAGGAGAAGAGCCAATGGAGAACAAAAATTTGGTTAGAAGGGAAATCACTCCATACCCTTGGAATGAAGTCAGTTACCACCTCATTAAATACATATCATGTGAAGGGAGAGAACACACCTCCTCAAAATTGTTGGCATTATGGTTCTGGTATGATTATATGTTTCAGATGTTGTACTTGATGGCAACACCCATGGCATGGCTCTCATTTTGATAAAAGTAAAGAAGTACGCAGGAGAACAGTTCAGGAGGTGCGTACCCGCAAGCATGCCATACAGGGACCGCGTCCTAATACGCGGATTACCCATCCATGAGGTGCGTACCCCAGTGCACACATTCCAAGGCAGTTAAGCGCCCACACGTGGGGTTTCTCATGGTATTTAGCCAACAGTATTGGGTTATCATGGTTTTGGTCCGTGGTATTGTTTATTTTATTATTTTTTATTGAGCCCCATGATCCTTGATTTGAGGAAGAACTAGCCTATATAAAGCAAAGGAGATCATTTGGCTTGTGCATCTTTTGAGTGATTGAATATCTTAAGATCTGATTTATTGGGTTCTCGGTTTAAATCGCTTGATCTAAAAAGGAGAAGTTAGAAGCGAATCTGTGAGGGGCATCTCTTGAGCGCAAGTTCAGATCTGAGCACCTAACTATATTTCATCCCTAATTAGAGTTACGCAGAAGCAGTGAAGGTTCAGTGCGTGGGTACGCAGGGGCGTCAAAGAAAAGGTGCGGGTATACGCAGAGGCGTCGAAGAGACAGTGCGTGGGTACGCAGAGGTGACGAAGGATCGGTGCGTGGGTACGCAGGAAAGCTGTGATTCAGGTGCGTTTCTTCTGTAGTAGCACGCAGCTTGTTTATTCATTTAGGTGCGTACCTGCTGCTAAGGTACGCGGCGCGATAGTTCTTCTGGGTGCGTGCTTATCTTACAGTATGCGGCGCGATAGTGCTTTTGGGTGCGTACTGTACGCAGATCAGAAAAAGGGGCAGTGCATGGTCACGCAGCACATCAGAAGGAGCTCTGCGGTTCTACGCAGGGAATCAAAGGGTGAAGTGCGTAGCGACGCAGGACTGTGACAAAGAAACTGCGTATCTATTCTAAGATCTTCTGTTGGTTGAATTTTTCTGTTGATAAGGTGTTCTGGGTTATGTTATGTTATTGTTGATCTGGTTATTACAGCTGACTGTATAATTTACATGTACTTTTGGATCCAGTTTGAAAATTTATGAAAAGTGATCCTTGAAAAGAAGTAGGGGGTTGTAGCTCCCTTCCAGGAGAGATTGGAAAACGAGAGAGAGTTGTAGCTCTCTGCAGGTTGCAGCCTACGTACTGGTAAAGGACTGCACCAG
>APFE031284088.1:0-16324 GCA_000404065.3 Pinus taeda
GCCCATACCTAGTCCTAAATGCAGTCTTGTAAATGTCCTCCTCTTTGATGTGTACCTGATGGTACCCGGATCTCAAGTCAATCTTCGAGAACACTGTTACTCCCTTCAACTGATCAAGCAAGTCATCAATCCTTGACAAAGGGTATCTATTCTTGATAGTCACTTTGTTCAATTTCCTGTAATCATTGCATAATCCAAGGTTACCATATTTCTTCCTCATAAACAAGATCGGTGTGCCGCAAGGTGATACACTTGGCCTAATGTATCCCTTATCCAACATTTCCTTCAATTGCAATTTCAACTCAACCACCTCAGGTGTGATTATCCTATAAGGTGCTTTCGATGTTGGATCTGCCCTTGTGTGGTGAAGTAAAATTACAAGTGCGGACACAAACAAATTCCTCTAGCTCGATAATGGGTCTATCCACAACTGATACATTCTATGGAAGATTTCCTTAGGTTAGAACCAATTACGAGGGCCTACCTCTTAGCACGCTTATCCCATTTGATGATGTCCTTGCTTGCTCGCTCCAGCTATCTCTCGCCTCCTTCTCCAAGCACCTGAAACAAGTAAACAACAACAAACAACAACCGTGATAATAGACAAATTGTAATTCAACCTACTTAACAAGTCAAGAAACATTAAGCCATGAATATGTAAGATGACAAATCATGTAGGAAATCAATCGATAGTTGCATATATATTGAATCAAGAAGAGATTACAACCATTGCCTTGATGATGTTGTTCTCCTCTGACAAGACCAAGTTACCACACACTTCCACTAGCATTCCATGATGGCCTCAATCAACAATAGCTTTAAGGCTCCCTTTAGGCTTCACTCCAAACCAAAATCACACTTCTCCCTCACACAACTAGGGAGCTACAACCATGAATAAATTCTTGTTTACTCCAAACCAAAATAGCACTAGCACACCAACATTAACACTTCAACATTAACACTAGCTTGTGCTTGGGAAGAAGGGAGGTTTATATAAGATGAATGGATGGGAGATAGATCCTCTTCTCATGGGAGAAGGTCTTATCCCTTACGGTAGTTCCATCATTATAGGGGAAAGGAGCTCAAACTGACATCCTTGACCCCATTTGGCCAAACCATTTACCAAACTTCCATTACGAAGCTTCTAGAGTTGGAAGCTTCAGCTCTTAATTTAAAAAAAATTCCATAATAGGACCGGCGCGACTGGAACACAGCTCAGTCGCTCCGATCGGTGCTAGGGCTAGTGCTAATATCTGCACATTGGCGCAGGGAAGACAAGGGCCATTAGAGCTAGTTTGGTAAACTGGGAAAAACAAAAGTTTTAGGGGAAAAGGTGCAAAAGAGAATTGATTTTCTCATGAAGAGGGACACAATGGGGGTTTCTTCATGAAAGGAAAGAATGTAGAGTTCACTATAGAGGTCCTCTAGGATCAAGGAACAGGGAGTACAGGGACAGTGATAAAATGTTGTGTAACAGATGCCCCCTAAAGCGTGAAGGCCGAATTAGAGTGAGGGATGAAATGCTTTATGAATTAGTGCGGGGAACTGTAGTCTTCCATCGGAAAACTTGCAAGCAAGTACAGATACATATGCATAATTGAGAACTCCATCAAATGATACATGAATCAGGGCATGGACGTAGTCATCTAGAGAATGATCATGTAACTGGATCTAGGTATGGGCGCAACCATCCGTCAAAGAGGATCATAATGAAACCAAGGTATGGTCGCAGCCATCCAATAATAAGAAGCATCACATATGATAACTCATGGTTCAGTCATAGCCATCCATTTGAAAGAGACATGTATATTAACATAACCATGTCACACCACTTCTTATCCTGGACTTTTGTGATCTGAGCCCAGGGTCTTGTGCTCCAACACGACCCGATCAAAGTACAAATTCTAACATGTGAATATATGTGTTGACATTTAACATGCTAGAAAGTCGCTTGATTACCAGTCAATGATGTAAACTGTTAACAAGCGTGAGAGAAACCACCAATAATCACAGTGGTCCTCAAGGTACTATCAGTACAATCCACAGAATGTGAATAGAGGAACTAAAGTCGAACACCCGTGAAATCACTCGATCGAAAGCCAATGATGTGAACTTGTCATCCACTGCGAAGAACTTTCCATTAGGGCATGCAAGCGCTAAGGTACTGGAAGGGAGTCTCTCGGTAAACTTCCTGGATAATGAGCTGAACTTGACGGGAAACGACTGTGTCGAAGGAGGGCCATAATGTTTCCCACATCATTGACATGAGACGAAAGGATGCAAAATGATTTTGGATGATATAGAGAATCAGAGGTATGTGTAACTACAGAAGGACAACTCTTGAGCATATTGGCGACACAACTCTAAGTTTGACAGCTTTTTGGATCCATAGGATCAGAGGTCATGATGACATGGAAGAGATAAAATGGAAGGAAAAAATGAATGACCCAACCTAGGAAGGTCAACGATACAAAGGAGGATATCCCAACCTGACACGAAGCAGAAAGTGTCATGTTCAAGAGTGAGCTACTGACACAATTGATAGATTTCCAAATTTTCCCCCACTATTTCTAGCAGGTACACCAATTATTTTTTTATCACAAGCTTGAAGGGGATAGCATATGCTTTCACTATAAGTTCATCCTTCGGACGAATCCAACCTTGTAAGTTTAACAAGCCCTAGGAAGGAGAAGCTCATGTTCATCATGGTGATGAATTTGATGTCGTTTGATATTTTAAAGAGTCCAACAAAGGTGTAACTCGGTATCTTTTTCATGTTTAGAGAGTTTGAAAAAGAAACGTAAAAGAAAATTCCACATGATCCATTTTCGTATGTTTGTGTCTCTCAAGCCCAAATAGGTAGAAAACAATACTTGAGAGAACCACTTGACCATTTCAGTCAAGGATTACCTTTTTCGTAAATAGTGCATCCCAGCCCAAAAAGGGGTAAACTTATATTGGGCGCACGATGTTATGCATCCGTTAACAAGTTCGAAATGACAAGGGATCGGCTATGTTTTCACTTTTAAAGGGTTAGAAAAAGCTTGAAAGCGAACCCCCCATTTTATTCTCTTTTACAAGTCAAAAAGGGAAAATACTCTGCAATCTTTTCATTTTTTACGAGTCAGAAAATAGCTTAAAGGTGACTCGTACTGGAGGAACGAGTGGTATAAAGGGTAGCAACTGGTTTCGAAAATGGTGGAAGTGCTCAAAACATGTAATAGTCAAGAGGCTGGCTAATAAAACCACTGATCACTGCGATTCCTTAGGAAAGGAAAAACAACCAAGTGAAAGAATATGATCATCCAAAGAGATGGTGGCGATGGAATGAAACAACCAAGGCTCTTCTAGCAGAAATCAACTAATAAAAAGCGAAATCATGAGATGTAAATCGGGCATAGGTTCATTTTTCCACAAGCTCGAACCATGCAGAAATCTACTTGAATTTGGTTTCATGTTTACACAAGCTTGAAACAAAAAACTATGCTTGTTATAAGTTTGCATGCCCCCAGCATAATGACTCAATTGAGTTACATGCCCCCAAGCTTCAATTCAGTCAACTAGGTGGATGGAATGAAGGTTCACTTTCAAGATCCAAGAAAGAATTGACTGGGATTTTTATGATATCTTAATCAAAGACTCGATTTGGAAAAGGGAGTTGCTTCATTTTTTAACGAGGTTGACATATTAAAAGAACTGTCCTCAAAATCGGTTTCATTTTTTTTTAACGAGTTTGATACAGAAAAGAACTATCCTTGTGGCCCTTGTTTCATTTTTTAACAAGCTTGACACAAGACAAAGAACTATGCTTGCATGCTTTGTTTCATTTTTTAACGAGGTTGACACAAGATCAAGAACTATCCTCACGATGCTTGTTCATGACCCATAAGAGAACATGGCTCCCAAGAGGTCTTCACTAGATGGAAGAACCATGCTCTGGGAGGAATACATGTCATTTGGTACCAAAGACAAATCAGGTTCCAATGCCCCCAGTACATAATGTACAATACCATCTGTGTGATCATTAGCCGATGCAGAGATGGAACGGATAGCCACATAATTGACCTGTGGTGGCAAGGGTACTACTTTCAAAAAAGAGCCAATATGGGATGATGGTTGCAAAGGGGGTTCCTGGTGACCAATGAATTACAATTGATCAATAGCCACAATTCTACCTTCGCACGGAAAACAAAACCACACAGAAAAGCGAAGAAACAAGAGCTCCCATGACATAAACATAGTCACACCCAAGGAGAATATTGAAATCTAATGGACCTTGGACTACCATCACATCTATATAGATGGTCTTTCCCCCCAAAGTAATAGGGAACTTCAGAAGGATCCCTAAGGGTTGACTAGTTCCTCTGTTGAAAGCCAACAAATTTTGGGTGACAGACACAAGCTCTGGGGAGCCGAAAGCTTGCCAAGTAGTAGAAGACATGATGCTAACAAATGTGCCTTCATATAATATAGTGCCATGTACTACCATATTATAGGCTTGTACTGTAATCTGGAAAGGCACATACAATGGGAGGGGGAAAGCAGTCAATCGCCCCTAATCAAAAGAGACGACAAAACTACTTGGTGGGGGTATCATATGATTACCTCCATGCTGTATAGGAATAGGAGAAGGACTCTGCTAAACAACTGGGATGGGAGGGTCACTCTTCAATTCATGATAATCCAAGGAGATGAGAAGAACATGAGCAATATGATCACCACTCTCTTCTGGAGCAGAGTGAACGACTGAAGGCGGAGCCAAGTCGACACTTTTTTTCTGACCAATGGTTGGTTGGGAATAGACACAAGAGAGTCACACTCAGGAAGAGCAGGATGGGAAAGAGATGAATCCAAATCAATCTCTTTACCAACAGGGAGAGGGTCAGAAGAAAGGTTCCCATAACCAACAGGAAGTTGGAGTTGAGGCGCTGTCAGGTTTTCCAAAACTTTGGAAGCTTTATCCATAAGAGGACAAAGGTGGATAAGATGCTCTCCTTCACATAACCTATAGGGGAATCTAATCTTCCCTTTATTCTTACCATCACTAACCAAGGGTGCAACATCGACATGATTTCTAGAGGTCGATGGGGATGGTTAATCAAGATTTTGAGACCATACATCTAAGACTCTAGGGATGCCAAGACAGTCTCGAAGGAGATGGTCACCCTTACACAGCTTGTAAGGGAATTTGATCTTTGATGGAGGATCAGAAGGTTTGTCAATGGGAAGTGCATTTAGATCAGTAACTGCACGACTGGCCTCTCGCTTATCTGACTTCTTCTTTTTCGTCTTCTTCTTCTTCTTAACCTCCTGGTTACTGGATTTCAAACTTTGATGAGGCGAAGTAGAAGAGGAAGGTGAAGAAATATGGGAAGAAGGTGAGAGGTTAACTTTAGAATCAACGTGATGTGATTCAAATGAAGGAGACATTTGGACAGGAGTCCGGACTCTCGGGACCACCGAGATAAAAAATAACCAGATAGGTAAACCAATGGTTAACCCAGGAAGGGACAATGTCACCATATAAGGAGCAACAGTATTTCCAAAAGAGGGAAAAAGACTAGAATTCCCATCTAAGGGGAATCCATGGCTGGTAGACTCTGGGAATGTTGCCATTGGAATCGACTTTTAAAGAAACACTAAGTAAGATAGCTTTAACCAGGAATATTTTGTGGGCATTTAATTTTAAGACTCTGAAACAAAACCTTGCCTTTTCATATTTTAAGAGTCTAGAAAAGGATGAAAGATGACTCTAGTCGCTTTTAGAGTTAACGAGCTTGACAGGACAAGTGCTCGATGATCTTTTCAAATTTAAAGAGTCAGTAAAGATTAAAAATGACTACTCAGGGTACTCTAGGCATGAAGGATTACCAGGTACCCGTGAACTGCAGAATACCTCCCAACGAACCAAGAAGTACAGGCAGGCAATCTCCCCGAAAGTTGTGCTCGATATATCATGTTTACAAGGTGGAAGACTTGGCTTCCAACAGATAAAGGATTGCAAACCTAGTGGGGTCTCCCTTTATATACATGATGGTATGAGGAGCACAAGTCCATAATGGTGTTGTCTAATGCTGAAGCAAATGACATCTGCTAGGTTTAAAGACGTCGGAACACGTCTCTAGCCTAGAACACTATATGTGAGTGTTAAGTTTCAATGCTTCCTTAGGTTAATTCAATCAATTTTAACGGTTGATCTTGAATTAGGTTTCAATTACAAGGCCCTACCACTGTCATCTAACAACTCCTATATGCAACTATATGAGAAAAGAGATCTTTGTGTTCGATGAAATTTATCACTAATTGAGAGATAGACAACACAAAATTAATGCAGCAATCGAAGAATGAAAATTTTCACTAATATATGTCCTAAATGCACTTAATCTTCCCTTAACAACAAAAGAAGTTTCATTTCATTTCCTATGCTTATGATGATGCAATTCTAGCTTCTCAATGACACTACTAATGTAATATTTTCGCCTAAGTAAACTAGAATGATGTTCTTATTTTCATAAAATGCAAAATGAATCTTTCACATAAAGCACTTTAAATGAAAATTTTCACAATTGTGAACAAACAAGCATCGATCAAATCCAAAGCATGATAAATGAAACTAAAACAACTTCTTCCCTGAATCAAACCAACCAAACACATAAATGCTTCAATCGAGAAACCAAGAAATGTAATCTATGCTTGGAAAGAGAAAAGAGACACTCGGAAGAAGAGAAAACATGAGACTCTTTCACTCATTCAATTGAAAACAAAGAATCCTAGTCACTTATGGGAGGAAGAAGAGAGTCCGAGGGTCAAGACATACTGGCACTGGAATGGGAGAAATTCTAATTTTTTCTTAACTCAGAGACCGGAGTGACTTTTGGGCCAAAAGTAGTGCCAATCAACACGACCGACATGACTTTCAGGCTAAAACTAGCGTTGATAGGCCTAATCGGCGCAACTATTTGGCCAAAAATAGCATTGATTGAGGGATTCAAAGAAAAAAAAGAACTTCACACAAGGCCAAAATTAACACATCAGAGGGTGGGCTAAACCAAACAAGCACACAAAGAAAGCTAAATGAAGCTCTCTAGTCAGGGAGAAAAAGGTCTAAAAGGCTTATGGGGTCAAAATCATGAGATAAAAACACACTGGCCAAGATTGGAGACAAACCCTAATCTTCCCTTACAGGCATCGGCACAACTGCGTAACTAACAACAAGCGCCAGAGGCTGGTCGGCGCGACTGTTTCTCAACATATCGCACTGATTGGTGTGACTGTCAGTAGATTAAGCATGCTAATCGAGGGAGCCAAGAAAAAAAATTAAAAAAAAAAATTGAAACAGGGACCAGATTTTCTACTATGAATTTCAAACTCAGTTCAGTAAGCAAGAGAAAAGAAACAGAACCAAAGGGAAAAAGTGGAACTAGAAAAGTTCACACAAAACCATGAAATCTCAAACAAACAAACAAAAGTATTGGTTCCCCAATGGAGTCGCAAATTTGTGGTGAAGTAAAATTATAAGTGCGGACACAAACAAATTTTGCTAGCCCGATAATGGATCTTGCCACAACTGATACATTCTATGGAAGATTTCCTTAGGTTAGAACCAATTAAGAGGGCCTACCTCTTAGTATGCTTATCTCGTTTGATGATGTCCTTGCTTACTCGCTCTGGCTATCTCTCGCTTCCTTCTCCAAACACTTGAAACAAGTAAACAACAGTAAACAACAACCGTGATAATAGGTAAACTGTAATTCGACCTACTTAACAAGTCAAGAAACATTAAGCCATGAATATGTAAGATGACAAATCATGTGGGAAATCAATCGATAGTTACATATATATTGAATCAAGAAGAGATTACAACCATTGTCTTGATGTTGCTATTCTCCTCTGACAAGACTAGGTTCCCACACACTTCTACTAGCATTCCATGATTGCCTCAATCAACAATAGTTTTAAGGTTCTTCCCTTTAGGCTTCACTCCAAACCAAAATCAAACTTCTCCCTCACACAACTAGAGAGCTACAACTATCAATAGCTTATTGTTTACTCCAAACCAAAATAGCACTAGCACACCAACATTAACACTTCAACACTAACACTAGCTTGAGCTTGGGAGGAAGGGAGGTTTATATAGGATGAATGGATGGGAGATGGATCCTCTTCTCATGGGAGAAGGTCTTATCCCTTGAGGTAGTTCCATCATTATAGGGGAAGAAGCTCAAACTGAAATCCTCGACCCCATTCGGCCAAACCATTTACTAGACTTTCGTTACAAAGCTTCTAGAGCTGGAAGATTCAGCTCTTAATTTTAAAAAAATTCCATAACAGGACCAGCACGATTGGAACACAACTCAGTCACTTTGGTTGGCACTAGGGACAATGCTAATCTCTACACATTGACACGGGGAAGACAAGGGTCGTTAGTGCCGGTCTTGTAAACTGGGAAAAACAGAAGTTTCAGGGGAAAAGGTGCAAAAGGGAATTGATTTTCTCATGAAGAGGGACACAATGGGGGTTTCTTCATGAAGGGAAAGCATGTAGAGTTCACTGTAGAGGTCTTCCACAATCAAGGAATGGGGAGTACAGGGACAGTGACAAAATGTTGTGTAACACCTTGGCATTAACGCAATCAAAAAGTCTACCTACCTGTGAGGTGGAAACTCTATAATGTCCTCAGGAAATACATCCCTGAACTACTGCAATATTGGGTACCTGTTCAGCACATCTGCATCCTCAACCTCCTTTCCCTTATCATTAGAAATGTGTTTTACAAATATCTTGCACCCTTTCCCACCGCTACACTTTGCTTGCATAACTGTCACCATCCTAACTGATGTGGCCTTCTTCTTACCTTACAAGACTCTTGGTTCCCCTTTATCAACAACACGCTCAATAAATTTGTCATAATAATCAACCTTGGTTCTATGAAGATACAACCAATCCATGTCCAATAATATAATGTATGAACCTAATGGTAATACATTCAAATGGGTTGTTATAGGCATACCATTTAATTCAAATGTGCAAGCTCTTACCTAATGATGAACTCGCTTCTTTGTACTTGTAGCCAACTGCACTAACCAAGACTCTGCATGAAACTCCCTATTCAACCCACACGTATCCACCAAGTTAGGACTAACATAACTATAATTAGATCTAGGGTCAATAAAAATAGAAATAACTTGATCACAAAGCTTACCGTCCATCTCAATGATAGATTCCTGGTGTTCTGCCTGCCTGTTGTCCACTGTTGTATAGATACATTGAATACTCTGACCAACATCCCCAATAGTATGCGCCTCCTGTGCACTATATATCTGAGGCCTACTACCCTAATTCTATGGACAATATCTCTTAAGGTGTTCCTTGCCACATGTCTAACACTCCAACTAACCAGTACTAACACCTCTATGTTGTTGTTGTGACTCATGTCCTTGTCTAGATGCATTAAATCTCATTTGTGGTGCCACATTATCTTTCTCATCTGCATTCCAAGGCCTTGTTCTCTTAGGCCACCATTTACCTCTACCTTTGTCCTTTCCTTTCCATCCATGCTGAGATTCATTCTTACGCTTTGATTGTTCATAGCAATGCTTGAGTTTCCCAATAACTTCCTCAAGTCACCGAGGCTTATCATACTCAATCCGATCTCTAAACGCTAATGGAAAACCACTGAAAAACCATTGAACTTGAGCCTTCTCATCAATAAAATATGGTGCATACCTCAATAGCTCTAGAAACTTGGTCATGTACTCTTCATTCGTCATTGATCCCATCTTTAGCTCATAGAATTCTTTTGCCTTACTGTCATAATACCTTTCTCAGAAGTTCTTCTTCCTCAAAAGCCTCTTGAATTCCCGCTAGATTAAGTCATTTGTCCCGATGTCTCTAACTCACCTACCATTTTCCCACCAGATGCATGCTTTACCTTTCAAGCTAAAGATAACTATCTGAGCTTTCATGTTATATGTGTACTCATGCAACTCAAAGAATTTGTTCATGCCAAGTATCTAGGCCTTTGCATCTTCTGACTTCTTCACATCTCCTTCAAAAGTAGGTGGTTTTTTTTTTCTTGAATTCATTCGGAAAGTACCCCTTATCATTCCTCCTGTAAGTATGATAACGATGATGATCATGATGTCTATCAGAACCAAAACTAGAATAACACTTGTACTCATCGCCCCTCCTTTCCGGAGTGTCCAACAACCTTCCTTATCTCACTGTATTAGATCTATCTGATCTATTTCTACCAAGAAATGTAATTCCATATGCTCCATTAGTCCGATCCTCATGTGCACGGCTGATCAGAAGAAGCCCTTGTCGCTGCAAGTCAAACAAACTCTGAAGAAGTAGAGCATTAACCTCTGCTTGCTTCTCTTGTGCCTATATGATTAGGTCACTATCTGCCTTATAACTCCTTATCTCTTCCTTCAAGCTCCTTAGTGTATCTTCCAAATCAGAAGTATGCCCCACACCATGCTTCTTATCTGATGCATAGGGAGATTCTATGTAGTATACCACCTTTCTAGCCATTTGATCTCTTTCTTCTTGCAATGCATAATATGTCAGATAAACCAAATCACAATAAATTGGCGTACCTTAGTGTAGCTTGGGGAGGATACCTTGTCTACAAGATCACCAAATCAACATGATACATGTATAACATAATCATAACAATGTATAGACATACACAATAACTTTATCAACACATAAACATCACTCTGACTAGGATCCAGTCATCGATGCAAGGCCATATAAATAGTGCATGCTATGACCTCATGCATGACAAAAACCATTACTCCATTGTACACATTGCTACATGCAACTGACAATATGCATAAGCAATGCCTAACCAACTACAAATTTGCATAACCACATGTAGTTGAACATAATCGATCAGTTCTTGCAATCAACCTAGAAGATTGAAACATGTAATCAAAATACTCAAAATGTAACCTAACATAGAAGGATGTAAGTAGGCGACATAAAATCAACATGTAAACGACAAATAACCATATACATTCAGTCACATACCCATGTCAAATACTCTTCATGAAATCAACATCAAATTCTCCATGATAACCATATTACAACCTTAATCCATCATCAAGCAAATGAAACAAGTATATAAGTGTAAGAGGCACACATGAAACTGACATGCATGCATGACCAACACACATTCAACCCATTCAGTCTGAGATTTGAACCATGCTCTGGTACGACTTTGTAACACCCTCATCCACATACACCCAAGTAACCATGCCAACCGGGGTAAACATGAGACGAGAGGCTACTATGATCATATTCAACCTCCTAGGTGACCTTAAGGAAGTGGAATCAATGGAACATCACACACAGTCATCCAACATCATCAATAGAACCCTCAAGAGACAAGTCAGCCACTTAGAAAGCCTGTCTATGGGTCCCACTATTGTTCTGGACCTCTTAGGCCATAGTCACTCTCATGCTATGGGCAAGGGAGTGACCAAAGACCTAAAGTTTCTCGCATAGCACTACATGCCAGCGACTGTGGACCAAACCTGCCAGTTTTGTGCTAGTAACCCCGAGTTTTAAGCCACTTTTTGAGGCCTGGAGCCTTGGACACTGCCCAGAATGGAATGTGTTATCACTCAGGTTGTCCCTAGGCTCCTGTAGGGATATGACCGAGGTAACCACAATCCAGTCTTTGGATTGCAGGTTCTAGCCCACCTGCAATCAGAGAGGGCTCTCTCTTAATGATTCAACTTTGTTGATGATTTTAGGCTAGCTTTTGGCTCAGGAGTTTTTTTTGTGTTTGGATGGAAGGAAAATGCTTTCAGGCAGAGAGGAAATTCATGAAGTGATAAGTTTCAAACCATTGGGCATGGAGTCATGGGTCAGGATTATCAGAGTGTTTTCTTGGTCATAAGAGAAATATGAAGCAGGATAGCTGCTCATAACACAATGTTCAAACTAAAAGGATGAATGATATGTAAGGAATGAGAGGCACTTAAGAATCTCTCACTTAGCTTAACAGAGGGAAAGATGATCTCTATCTAGGGGCAATGAAGAATCCCTGGATAACTGTCTGAGGTTAAGGCAAACATGAGCCATGTGGAATTCATATTTATGCCTAAACAGAAGAAAACATAAAGAAACAACAGAAATTGAGCATAGAGTGTTTTTAAACAAATTCTAAGCTAATCTTCTTTTTTGTTGTTTAGATGGTAACTTATGAATGGAAAACAAAGGTAAGAAGCACTTATTGAGTTATGCAACAGCACGAAAATTCCATAATCACTCTTCAACCGGTAAACACAGTGAACAATCGATTCTCCAAAAGCTCATAAGAAGTCTTTGATTATAGAAACTTATCAGGTGTTACAGTGCAAGTCTCTCCTAGAGCAAAATCAGCTAAAGATAGTTTGTTGACCACTAACCAACCAACCAACCCTTAATACAGTATTCAGGGCTGCTTTTATAGTGCAAATATCTCAAACTATTTATTACAATTGACCTAAAACAGGTCTGCAAAAAGAGCTTTTCTAAACCTAAAATTGTGCCAAAATTAAATGCAGGTAAATATCTATTGAACTCTGTCAGAGGTAGCTGGATCAAAAAGAGTGAAATGTGACCCTTGGAGGCTCGATGCAGTACTGCTGGAATAACTATGCTTTGGGATCTGCAGTTCTGTTCTGGTGCGAGTTAGATGTGCAATAACCATGATTTGAGAGTTCTGAGTGGCCTCGCCCCTTTCTTTGACTTTGCTGGAAGGTATTTAATTTTCCCTAGCTTTGGGACACTGTTAAGATCTTCGCTGATACTCTTTGCCGCTACATTGATGGTCTTCGCCACTTACTGATACTCTTTGACGTGCTTTTTCTCTGTAGATTTGATCTGATACTCTTTAATCTCTATCTCTGGCCTCTTCCTGTCTTCAAATCGGTTTAATTTGGCGAAATCGGGCAATTTCGGGCTTTTTCGGTGCAAAATGGGCCAAGGAATCAAAAGATTCCCTAAAGATTCTCCAATATGGCCTATTTCCTACAGCGATGCGCGATTAGCACTTCGCGCTAATCGCGCATCGAAAACTGCCTCCATTTCTCATTCCGGAGCTCCGAAGCATGATTTTTGCTCTTGCGCGAAATTTCGGTTTTTTTGCTGCTGACGTCAGCAGTACGGTGGAAGACGTCAGCAGTGGGGTCCTTTGGTATGGATGTGACGTCAGCATGCTAACATCAGCAAGGTGATGTGGCAGTACGGCTGGGTGACGTGGCGGGGATACGTGGCAGGGTGACGTGGGCCAGGTACAGGCTGGGTGAGGTGACGTGGAGGCGACATGGCAGGGTGAGGTGGCAGGGTGAGGTGGCGCTCCTGTTACGTGAGGGGAGGGCAGTTTTCCCTGTGCATCGGACCACCTTTGGTACGGAGGTGGTTTCTGTCAGGGGCGGCCCAATGCAATGGGAGGCCGCCACCTATCCCGGTGTACGACGGTAAAACCGTCGGACGTCGTGTGGTAACCTACCACCATATACGGGTGCGCGATGTGAACAAGGACCGTCGAATCTGGGGGAGGCGATCCGACGGTGGACAGAAAAGGGAGATGCGCGGGGTTTAGCAAAGGCGCGCGCGCGTTAAAGGCTTAATTTTTCGCAGCGCGGTGGGTTTTAAACTTTAGAAAATGGGCAAATGTGTTTTACGCGGTGGAAACTTATCAAACAAACATTAATAGTTTTCACATAAGAATGCGCGGGGAGGGTTATTAGCATTTGGAAAGGGTTTCCTTAGTGTTTGGAAGGGGTCCAGACACTTGGGAGTGGAAATTTTTGCAGAGGGAGGGTTCTTACTAAAGTCCAGGTGACTTAGTAATTCCCAGTGAAGTATTTATGGTTATATTTCAACCAGGGGGAGGGGATATTTACATAAGGGGATTATCTACATAGTTATAGTATGGGGATAGGGAAAATATAGGGAGTTAAATAGTAGTGTCAGTAGTTAATATGGAGAAGACAAGAAAGCACTAACTTTCAGAAATCTTAGGCTTGAAAGGGGAGATAGAACCTTATAGAGAAAGTATGGATTCTCCTTGAGTGAAGCAGGTCTTCACCCAGGCTAATGACATGAAAATGATGAAACTAAGAGATATCAAGCAGATCTTGACCTCTTTTTGGGGAAATTAGTTAATGATTTGGGGGAGATGGAGAAAGGGAAGTTACTTATGCCTATTTTGAGCTCTTTCACATAAAACTTCCTGGTGATTATGCCCTGAGTAGAGATGACACCTTGAAAACATGGAACTGTTCAGAAATCAAGATTCTGCAACCTCAAAACTACCTACCCAACCTACTTACCTAACATTTTTTCTTCTTTTGGTTTGGGTGCACTTGGACTTGCAGACCCATCATTTCAATTTTTTCTTTTTATGCCTTCCTATCTACAAACTACCCTTTTTACATCCATGGGCCCAGATTAAGCAGTTGGGCTCCTTTGATTCTCTACCTATCAAAGAATCTGCCAAGATTAAGCTGTTTGGACAGATTTTCATTCTCTATATTCTAAAACAGGAAATTGAAACCTAGGGAGACCAAGATTAAGCGTTTGGACCTCCCTTTAGCTGAAAATTGTACAAAACTGAAATGACTTTTCAAAATTTGGAAAGCAGTTAGATGAACTTTGAGTAGCCCTCTTTGCTTGGTGACTGTTTAGCAAATATGGAGCATTGCAACATGCAAAGTATGACATATTTGGCCTGAAAAATGTCAATCATGAAATATGAGTAACCTGCTGCAGCAGGAGGCTAACAGTGGCTCCACTTGGGGATGGCTTCTCCTTGTGAGAAGTCAAGAACAACAGGTCAGATTGCCTTGATTCTTCTATTATCAGGTGTTACAGTGCGAGTCTCTCCTGGAGCAAAATCAGCTAAAGATAGTTTGCTGACCACTAACCAACCAACCAACCCTTAATACAGTATTCAGGGCTGCTTTTATTGTGCAAATATCTCAAACTATTTATTACAATTGACCTAAAACAGGTCTGCAAAAAGAGCTTTTCTAAACCTAAAATTGTGCCAAAATTAAATGCAGGTAAATATCTATTGAACTCTGTCAGAGGTAGCTGGATCAAAAAGAGTGCAATGTGGCCCTTGGAGGCTCGATGCAGTACTGCTGGAATAACTATGCTTTGGGATCTGCAGTTCTGTTCTGGTGCGAGTTAGATGTGCAATAACCATGATTTGAGAGTTCTGAGTGGCCTCGCCCCTTTCTTTGACTTTGCTGGAAGGTATTTAATTTTCCCCAGCTTTGGGCCACTGTTAAGATCTTCGCTGATACTCTTTGCCACTACATTGATGGTCTCCGCCGCTTACTGATACTCTTTGACGTGCTTTTTCTCTGTAGATTTGATCTGATACTCTTTAATCTCTATCTCTGGCCTCTTCCTGTCTTCAAATCGGTTTAATTTGGCGAAATCGGGCAATTTCGGGCTTTTTCGGTGCAAAATGGGCCAAGGAATCAAAAGATTCCCTAAAGATTCCCCAATATGGCCTATTTCCTGCAGCGATGCGCGATTAGCGCATCGAAAACTGCCTCCATTTCTCATTCTGGAGCTCCGAAGCATGATTTTTTCTCTTGCGCGAAATTTCGGTTTTTTTGCTGCTGACGTCAGCAGTACGGCGGAAGACGTCAGCAGTGGGGTCCTTTGGTACGGATGTGACGTCAGCATGCTGACATCAGCAAGGTGATGTGGCAGTATGGCTGGGTGACGTGGCGGGGATACGTGGCAGGGTGACGTGGGCCGGGTACAGGCTGGGTGAGGTGACGTGGAGGCGACATGGCAGGGTGAGGTGGCGCTCCTGTTACGTGAGGGGAGGGCAGTTTTCCCTGTGCATCGAACCGCCCTTGGTACGGAGGTGGTTTCTGTCAGGGGCGGCCCGATGCAATGGGAGGCCGCCACCTATCCCGGTGTACGACGGTAAAACCGTCGGACGTCGTGTGGTAACCTACCACCATATACGGGTGCGCGATGTGAACAAGGACCGTCGAATCTTGGGGAAGAGATCCGACGGTGGACGGAAAAGGGAGATGCGCGGGGTTTAGCAAAGGCGCGCGCGCGTTAAAGGCTTAATTTTTCGCAGCGCGGTGGGTTTTAAACTTTAGAAAATGGGCAAATGTGTTTTACGCGGTGGAAACTTATCAAACAAACATTAATAGTTTTCACATAAGAATGCGCGGGGAGGGTTATTAGTATTTGGAAAGGGTTTCCTTATTGTTTGGAAGGGGTCCAGACACTTGGGAGTGGAAATTTTTGCAGAGGGAGGGTTCTTACTAAAGTCCAGGTGACTTAG
>APFE031284088.1:21972-47851 GCA_000404065.3 Pinus taeda
TCATGTATGTGTAGACTGACATAAAAAGGTGGAACAGGTCCATATGTTGATTTTCCGTTAACTTCTGGACCAAACAGCAGCTCAGGGGTATCGTCTAAAATGTTTACATCATCCCTAACCTCTGATAGTTGAAGTGACCTTTGAATTTGTTGCCTATATACATCATGTTTGGCGAGTTCTGAGAGGGGAATGGATATCTTGAGTTTTCCAATCTCTGCTTCTAAACTGAATGGTTTTTCCAATGAGTTCTTGGCGTTGATAGTGGCGAATTTCTCTTTTTTAGGCATACTCTCTATGTTTTCTCTTGGAATGTCAATGTCATGAGGTATGACAGTTTGTCGTACTTTTGTTTTGGGAAGATTTTTAGGAGTGCTATTCAGATCCTGTTTTGGGGAGGAGGGAGGAAGAGGCTGATCAATAGGAGAGTGTGTGTTTGTTACATCCTCCACAATTACCTGATGAGGGTTTGGGATAGAGCTGTCAGCTAGTTGATTGATGGTGATATTTCCTTTAAGTTTGTTGAGTTGTTTGCTATCTTTTGTTCTGCCAGATGGGGGAACATCAATGGTCCTTGTTATTAATTTGTATTGCTTGTGTACTTCGTACACAACGGTATCATAGCCTTGTTTAAAATCGAAGGACTCTCCCGACTTGGTGTGAAATTGTTTTGGATCAGGGTATAGTCGGTCTTCTTCAGTAAGAAAGATTTGTTGTTGATTTTCTGAATCTATCAAGTTCATATGAGTCCTATCTGTGGGCTCAGTGGATGTAGATGCCTCCGCATAGTTTTCTTGAAAAGGAGGCCTAATATCATGGTCGGGACTGGCCCTTCCAGCGTTTATGTTTTGAGTTTTTCTGAAGTTCAGGTTCCTTATGGCATTGGGTTGTTGACCTTCCCATGAAGTTTTCCTCTCAACATTGTCTACTCTGTCCCCCAGCCTGTGGATGCCACTGATGATAGCATCTAGCTTCTGATCGAAGGCTCAGGGTTCTTCTTTGAAAGTGGTTCTTCTCTCGGTTCTAACTCTGTTTCTTTTAGCTATTAGATTTTCTTCCACACTAACAGCAACATCTTGCATTTCTGCAAGGCTTTGAGGGGCTCTTTCCCTTAACTGATATGCCATCTCAGCATCAAATCCATCAGGGAATTTGTACAAAGCGAGATCAGGTGGAGGTCTTAAATTTTGTGGTATTGCATTGTAAACATTATTAAACCTTGCACAGTAATCCAAAACCGTTTCCTGAGGTCCTCTTTTGATAGTATCATACTCAGATAGTATGTGTAGGGGATCTTTCTTTTTCTCCCATCTGTTAATAAATGTCTGGTATAAGGCTTTAGGGTTTAATATGGAATTGGGTGTAAGTGCCCTAAACCAGGTTTTGACATCACCGGTCAAACTTTGGACAAAAATCTTCATTCTCACACTGTCATCATCAATTTCATAACTCTCGAAGTAATCCTGCATTTTATTTGTATGCTGTAGGGCGGTGCAGGAGTTTGTGCCATAAAAATATGTAATTTTTGTCTGGTAGTCCTGAGGCATAGCCCTGAGATTAGCAGGCAGCTATAAGGGCGCATATCTATTAGCCATGATAATGGGGATAAGCGGAAAAACTGGGGCAACTGGGATAACAGGAACAACCGGGGTAGAAGGAGTAGTAGTGGTAGTAGGAGTATAGGATGGAGGTGTAGAAGAGCTTCTTGGAGAAGGATGTGATGAATCAGGGGAACTTGGGGTTGACCGAAATAGAGCTTTGACAGGGGTTGGAACACCGCTTGGCTGAACTGTTTCAAGACTCGCAGCAGTTGGGTCTTCTTGTTGCTTTTGTTTTCTAATGATCTTAGGGATTAAATTCGGATTTTCAAAAGCAGCTGGGTGATTAGGATCAGGGTTTGATCATGTATGACGCGTTTTCTTTTTAGGAGCCAGCTTCTAATCTATTTTTGGGAATTTTTTCTAAAAACATAGGTCGACCGAGACTTTCGAAGGTCGGTTTCTTCCTCTGTGGAGCTGCAGACTGGTTTAGTGAGATTATCTAAGGAAGTCCCCAGCGGAGTCGCCATTATGTTATCACTCAGGTTGTCCCTAAGCTCCTGTAGGGATACGTCCGAGGTAACCACAAACCAATCTTTGGATTGCAGGTTCTAGCCCACCTGCAAACAGAGAGGGCTCTCTCTTTATGATTTAACTTTGGTGACGATGATTTTAGACTAGTTGTTGGGTTCAGGGGTTTTGTTGTTTTGTTTGGATGGAAGGATGTATGCCAGGTAGAAAATTCCAAGCAGAGAGGCAAGGTAAGGTGTGATAAGTTTCAAACCATTGGGCATGGAGTCATGGATTAAGACTTGCTGTTGCGTTTTCTTGGTCACAAGAGGATTGTGGAGCGAGATAGCCACACATGAGACAATTATCAATTTGCTGAAAGGATGGAATGATGGTCAAGGATGAAAGGCAATTAAGAATCTTTCATCAAAACTGACAGGGAGGAGAAGTGAATGAATGGTTATCTAGGAGTAGTTAAGAATTCCTAAATTATCATTCCATAAGTGAAAGAAACAACGTAAACAAGATCATTTAAGTATGCATGTTCATAACTATTTCTGATGAAAACATGAAAAATTGCAGAAATTGAGCCTAAGGTGCAGCTAAGCAAATCCTAAGCTATTCTTCTTTTCTGCAATTTAGATGGCAGAATGATGATAAAACAAACACGAAAAACTAACAGAGTTAAGAAACACTTATTGAACTATGTAGAAGCACAGGAATTCCACAATCACTCCTCGGCTAGTTAAACACAGCAGACAATTTCAGAATCCATGCTTTCAACAGTCTTTGATTATAGAAAACATCACAGTTACAGTGCGAGTCTCTGCTTGAGAAAAATTGGAATAACACAAATCAAGCTACTGATCAACCAACCAACCAACAACC
This sequence comes from Pinus taeda, assembly GCA_000404065.3. Taxonomy (NCBI): domain Eukaryota; kingdom Viridiplantae; phylum Streptophyta; class Pinopsida; order Pinales; family Pinaceae; genus Pinus; species Pinus taeda. The sequence continues at coordinate 24,906 of APFE031284088.1, forward strand.
AACCCTTACTCCATTTTTCAGGGTGGTAGATATAAGCAAAATATCTAAAGTCATTTATTACAACCGACCTAAACAGGTTTGCAGGAAAAATCTTTTTCTAAAAACCTAATTGTTGCTGGAATTAAATGTAAATAAGTCCTTTGGGCTGCGCCAGAGGCATCTGAATCAAGTTGAGTTGATGGGGTGTCCTGTGTGGCTTGGTGCAGTGGTTCTGTCATAACTGTGCATTGAGTTCTGGTCCACTGATCTTCTATGAGTTTAATGTGCAGTCATTTGTGCTGGTGAGCCTTCAATGCATCTTCAATTACTTCTTGACTTTCAGAGCTTTCGTTTTAATGTTGGCTTTGCCTCGAGCCCTGAGAAAATCTCCTCTGATACACTTTGCTGCTACATTGATGGTCTTCGCCACTTCCTGATACTCTTTGACGTGCTTTTTGTCTGCATATTTGATCTGATACTCTTTAATCTTTGTTGCTGGTCTCTTTTTGTCTTCAAATTCGTTTAATTTGGCAAAATCGGGCAATTTCGGGCTCTTTTGGTGCAAAAACTGCCTCCGTTTCTCATTCCGGAGCTCCGAAGCTCGACTTTCGCGCTTGCGCATTTTTCCCTTTTTTTGGCTGCTGACGTCAGCTGTACGACGGATGACGTTATCGAGGTGACGTGGCAGGGTGATGTGGCAATGATCTAGTCGGCAGGGCGACTCATATGTTACTGCGATGCGATATACTTCTTTCGATACGATCGCAATATCGCATCGACAGAGAATGAGAAGGTATTTATTTTGGAAACACGATGCTTGCAACCGCCGATCACCGATATCGCGATAGCGTGTCGGGCAAAAAGGAAAGGAGCACACCTATGTGGTATAAAATATTGCGATATGCCGATGCGAGATGGCATCGGCGGAGCGTCCATCGGGAAGAAACAACAGCAAACCATAATACCCTTGCGACCTCCGATTGCGATAATCGCGATGGAGGGGGTTCACCAGGATCGGAAGAATGTTAAGGCAATCGGCAAGGGTTTACTGCAATCGGAAGGAGTGAGTATGTGCTTTTGAAGCGTATTTGAGGCCTCGGAAGGGGTCCGATAACCTAGAAAGGATTTTTATGCTTTGGAAGGAGTCCATTGCATTAGAAGATGGTTTGAAGGGGTAGCATGAAGGTTCTTGCCAAGTTTCAGATAAACTAAGCAATTCCTGGGGGTATTTATGGTTATTTTCAACCAGAGGGAGGGGATATATACATAGGGGAGTTATTACCATAGTTTTAGTAAGGAGAATGGGAAATAGATAGGGAGCTACATAGTACAGTTAGAAGTTAATATGACAAGTGATAAGAAATCGCTAATTATGCAAATCTTAGGCTATTGGGGAAAAATGGTCCAAAAAAGGAAATGACCATTCCTTGGGTAAAGCAGATCTTTACCAAGGCAATTGACATGGGAAATGATGAAACTTAAGAGGTATCAAGCAGATCTTGATCTCTTTCGGGGAAGTTAGTGAATGATTTGGGGAAGAAGAAGAAAGGGAAGTTAGTTATGTCTGATTTGATCTCCTCCATATGAAATTTCCTGATGATTGTGACCTGAGTAGAGATGATATCTTTGAAAACATAGAATTGATCAGAAACCAAGATTATGCAACTTCAAAACTACTTACCTAGCCTACTTACCTAACATTTTTTCTTCTTTTGGTTTGGGTGCACTTAGACTTGCAGACCCAGCATTTCAATTTTTTCTTTTTATGCCTTCCTATCTACAAACTACCCTTTATTTCTTCCAAGGGCCCAGATTAAGCAGTTGGGCTCCTTTGATTCTCTACCTATCTAAGAATCTGCCAAGATTAAGCTGTTTGGACAGATTTTCATTCTCTATATTCTAAAACAGGAAATTGAAACCTAGGGAGACCAAGATTAAGTTGTTTGGACCTCCCTTTAGATGACAATTCTACAAAACTGGAATGACTCTTCAAAATTGGAATGCAGTAGATGAACTTTTAGTAGCCTTCCTTCCTTGGTGACTGTTTAGCAAATATGGAGCATTGCAGCATGCAAAGTATGACATATTTGGCCTGTAAAAATGTCAATCATGAAATATGAGTAACCTGCTGCAGCAGGAGGCTAACAAACTAGAGTCTAAATTTTAACATAAGAACCTAGAGATATCACTACTCTCCTCAAATTTTCATGGTCTGAACTTATCCTAGAAAATAAATTAGAGTTAAAATTCCAAATTAACCAATCTGAAATAAATTTCGAGAATATTTAGGAAACCTAATTTCCATAGAGAATATGTCCAAAATTACGGGGAAACAAAGTATGGAATTTTTACCATAGGTACCTTGAGACTTTTCCTCTACCTTCTCAAAGTTTCATGACCTAAAGAATCCAAAAAGTAATTTATAGCGAAAATATCAAAATGACGTGCTTGAAACTAATTTTGGGACCAATTAAAAACCCTAACATAGACAAAATATATCTCTAAATGTATAAGAAAACATAATCTAAAATTACAAAAACATGTTTCTCTCAAAATCGCCAAAATATGCTCAAAATTTCACCATTTGAAGTAGCCCAGAAAAAGAGTTACAACGAAAATGCCAAGATTACCCATTCACTCCACAAATTAAAGTTTTTCTCACTTGCACTTTACATCAAATTTTGTTTTTTTATATATTCTAATAACCTTTCATGAAAAGACATCTAAGTTCAAAAATCACATTAGTTAGTTAATTGAGTAATTAATTCTCCATTTTATTTCACTTTTCCAAATATCATCAAAAAATATCATGTGGTTCATAAACCATGCATTTGAAACCATCATTTCAATTTTTGACTTCTCCTTTTCAAAAGAACCCCCTTTTTAATATACATAGATACTTATATATAAAATCAATGATATATTCCCTTTGACATCAATGGCAACATTTTTTTCAATACATTGCATCTTTTCATCAAATGGAACAAAATCTCCACAATTGGATGTTTGTTAGCCACAATCTACAATGTCCAAACTAAAATGATGATGACTATAAGTACACATGGTACAATGTGTTTATACATTAATGTACAAATAATTTTTCATATTAGTATTGATAATTAGACTTAAACTTACAACATTACAAAATCGTGTTTAATTAAAAATTATGTGGTTAATCTCATGATTGGTCTAATAACACATATTATAATTTTACATCCAATTTAAGTGAAAAAATGAAGAAGTGTCATATTTCCTAGCTTGAACTGGAAGATAAGATTTGATATTTTTTTTATTGGTGGTTCACAGACACTGGGTGGTCACTACATCCATGTGAAAATCTGGTAGATCAACCCCGAAGGGAATCAAATCTTATCAACCAAACTAGCAAGGCCTAACCCCAAGGGAATCAAGGAGAATTCACCCTATGACCTCCCAATCGGTGAGGTTCTTAGCAACAAGAACTCGACCAATTACACTAACCCTTGGGGCTATGAAGTAAGATTGGATATTGTACATACTTTTAAAATGAATTCCTCGAAACACATATTTTCCTTATTAATTTTTATGTGTAGCAAAGAAAATATTTGTAGCAAAATGTGTTATCATTCTAGTCATATTTCATTCACGAAATATTGATGTCATTTATTATATAAAATGGATATTTAAATATATTTTTTTCCTTCCAAATTTATGAAAATGTTAAGTAGTAACTTTTTTTATAACAAATGTTCTATAGCTAAATGTACAATTTTCAAAACAAAATTATGCAATTGAAATTTGCAAAAAATATTTTATCCCACTTGTTTTCCTTTTAAAATTGAGATCACAGTTTTTATTATTTTCCTAACTTGACTAATTAATATTTGAATTACATTTTATATATCTTTGTGTTCCCAGCAAATAACTCTATTTTTTTTAATTATCTATGTAAAATGAAAAAGCATCAGTATCTTTCAATAATAAACATCCAAGGGTATTGTCCAATATATTTTTTCTAATTTAATTTATTGTTATCTTAGGGTAAAAGTTTATTTCAGGCGACCGTCATATTTATGGTAAATTATATATAATTAAGAAAAAAAAAAATTAAAAAAAAAAAATGATATCAAATCTCAACTTGGAAAATTATATGCCATTGGATATAGGATCCAATGATGAATTTGAAAGCACTAAGTTCGCAACATTTCATTAAGGAAACAAAGTGTTTGCGCCTCTTAAGGCTTAACCTATGGAGTTGGTTGTTGGATTATGCCATTAATAATTAATTCTCTTATTATTTATTTTTGCATAATGGTATTTATGCTAATAAAGATTAATAAATTCATTATATGGGATGGAAGGATTGATTTTTCCATGTGATAGAAAGACGTACAAATATTGAGGAAATTGATATGATGGAAGGTGACAATTTGAGATTTCCACATGTTCCAATATGCGATATGAGACAATGTCAAATGGTATTTGTTGATGGTATTGTACCCAAGCTAAGAGACCATAGTACTCATATTCATCATGGTAATTAACAAAGTGTAAAAGAAAATCATAGAAAAATCATGGTTCTTAATAGTTCTTATCATAAGCAATATAGTTGGGAGGTATTTTATGGGATCGAGGATGGTGAAAAGGGATTTCATTTCCCACTATTTGAGAATATTATACTAATGATTTATTAAGAGAGAAATGGAGAGTGAAATTATGCATTCCTCCCATGGCACAGATTAATGTATTACCTAGTAGAAACAATAAAATATGAACAATATTGAAAGTGGAAAATAAAATAAAGGAGTTAATGAGATTAAACCTATAGAACATCACCGTTGTATTTACAATTTCAAAACATGTATAAATTTTCATGTACTTCTTCAAGGGGAAATTTAGTTTGAAAATATACTCAATACAATAATGAGATGCTGAAAAACATTATATGGCCTTATAACTCTATAAGTAAATTTCACTAGTAAAAGTGTACCTACTTATTGTCCCATTAATAATAAATATCAACTACCTAATGAAATCTATTTAATAGGGATGACCCCTTTACATTGAGTAACTACCAATTAGATATATAATGAGCCTAGTTCAACTATTATGGTTTACCACATTAATTGACAAGCTCCTAAGTAGATGAAGTAAGCAGGTTATTCTAGGACATTAAGAAGCCCTCCACCCCTCAAAAGTAGCATTGTCTTAAACGTTGGAGGTGTGAAAATTTATATAAAGATATTTTTTATTCCCAAATTGCATATCATTCAACTATATTAGTACTTCCTTATTAATGCACTAGAATATTTGGCACTCTCTACTTCTTGGTGCTAGTTATGATAGCTAACTTTCTTCATTACATTCTAGAAGGATAGCACAAACTTGGAAACAAAAAACGCGTGATATTATACATATATGATAGATGAAATACTACATGGATCTTATATATGGAATTAATTTGTAGTCAACTTGGCTAGTGTGCTATAGGAGTTTAAAGGTTCCAAAGATTTTGATGCTAGTTTCTAATTACCTTTTCCTTTGAGAGAGATATTCTCATACGGATAGAGATGAATAAAAAATTAATTACCTCATACAAAAGAACACTCGGAGAAATATTATATGTCCTATTACTTTAGTCTATGATGATACATAACCGAATTATCCTTAAACCCATGAGCAATGGCCTCTCTAGTTTGATGTATTTGACCCTCATTGTGAACCTTCAATGTGCTTGATAAATATGAAACTAATAATGGCGGTGTTTTGCGATATAAATCTATACAATAAATTTTTTGTAATACCATTATAAGTTCTTCAACCATTGTAAAGGGGTAGTCATTATGCCTAAGGGATTCATGCCTATGTAATATAAATAAAATAGGTTTCCAAGCACTTTTTGACCATTAACTTGGGATGATAACTTATGTTAATTTATAATTGTGTTTTTTGTAGCTCATGGAACACTTTGGCACTATAAAAATGTTCCCTTTATAGTATAAGGTATCCTACTACCAAGTATATCCGTTTATGGTATTGGGATCCTCTAGAATTCTTTCGATGAGTTGAAGCATAATATCATTTGCAAAACTTGTTAGTATTTTGTGAACCAATGTATTATAGATAAGGATAAATAAAAGAGAGATCTATCCTCCTCATATTTATTAGAGAAATAATAAACCACTACGTTATATTTTCCTTTCTTATATATTACCTTATAATCATGCTTAATCATTTTAGGGATCCACTTGTGTTCCACTACTCAAAAGAATATTTCAAAATACAATCGTCTTTCTTTATATGGTAGTGAAAGCCAATGAGATAGGGCACCAAGTATTCAATTACTAAAGGGAAAACACCATCTCTTTCTCATAAGTGGGCTCGCATAAAAAAAAAATCACATAATTATTTACTAATGAGAAATAAGGGATTCCCCTTGTTGCATCAACATGACTCGAAGAAATCTATCTAAAGAACCACATTCCAAGAAAAATGTCTTAAAATGATTAGGCATATTTAATACAAGTGTAGTACATATGGAAACTTTAAATTTGTACTAGCCTACTTAATGGACTCATTTCACATAAAAACATTACTTATGAGAAAGGTAGTTAAGGGGAGGAAATTCATTTATAATTGTTCACAAACTTCATGTACTCTATTGTAAGTCATGACCAATATTACATAACTTCAATTTTGTTAGGATACACATTCCCTATTATTATTGACAATTTGAACCAAATATTTAATCTAGTAACTCCAGAAAGAGAATCTTGAATGTGGAAGGAATAACTAGTTATCATAAAGGAGTTATATAAATTTACCAATGTGATCCACATGTGCTTCCTAGGTTTTCTATAGATGAAAATATCATCAAACATTTCAAAAAAAAATTGTGTAGAAAGGTATTGAACTCTTTTTTGAGGTTTTGAAAGGTGGATGGAACATTTACAAAATGTAGTGGAAATAATAAAAAACCCATAATGTCCTTCATCTGTACATAAAGTTGTCTTAGGCTCATAGAACCCTTTCATTCATATTTGGTGGCATATTGAGTGATGATTTAGATCGTGTCAGGAATGACAAAAAATATTGATGATAAAAAAATGTCACAAGTGAATAAAAGAAATAATGTAGAGTAAATTCATATGAAAAGAGTTTAATTATTAAATGGAAAAAATATCATCAGAATGCATCATTGGAAAAAATAAGTTGATATTTACATTTCTTCTGTTACCTTTCACCTGGATTCATGCACTTTCATCATTTGTCTAATACAGTGGGTAAAAACCAAGCGTGAATACCATAAATCACTACGGTAAAAACTAGCAAATAATTTGATGTTTTAAAATTGTAGAGTTATATTTTTATTATTTTTTCTTCCACCTTCTCAATACCATGGGTGGATACTTTGATTAACCAAAACAATGGGCTTGGAAAGCACCAACAGTAGGAAAATATTACTAACCACCAATATCAAATTAGATCATTCCTTCGCCCTTAGGAAGTAATTTCCCTCATTACGTTAAATACCCCCATTACATGGTGAAACTTCTGCTCAACTTGGCCCTTGGTGATACATTTTGTTTGGTGTAGGTGCTTCCCTAAGTTCCATTAACCTATGTTTACATCATCTAATCAATGGTTTACTATTCCATGTTGTTAGGGTTTAACTCTACTAGTGTCAATTGCTCTTCTATCTCTAATGTGCCCAATAATGGTGGAAACCATGGTTGAAGGAGGTCCAAATTGAATACTAGGTGTAAACTAAAGAAGGGGGGAATATTTAGCTAAAAATAATTATCACTCATAGCCTTGGTGATGGTGTCAAGTCCATAGAAAAGTGTACAAATATTCAAAAGGGATCTTATAAGATGCTCTTTTTGCAAATGCGACTAAGCCTTATCTCCCACTAAAACTTCTATGACATCCAATGTTGGTCATGGAATAACTTGTACTTGGTATTAGCTTTCCATAAAATATCATTGAACCATTAATAGAAGTGTTAAATCTTCTCAATGAATTTGGTGGATTTGTTGGCCCTATATTGAGCATGGGAATATTTTTCATGTTTGGATGTAAGGGGTTGTACTACATCAGTTGGACTAAATGGTTGAAATCCAAGGTCTACTTGAAAATGGTTATGGTTGTTCGAGCTATGAATGGATCTATTGTAGCTTTAGTGAACATAAATGAGTATTTCATCCGATGTGTGTGGATGTTTGGAGTTGTACATGCACATGATATACAAGATCACCTCATTGATGACCTCAATCCTTCCATTAGCTTTGGGGTAGAGGTTAGTTGATTTTGTAAACTTGGTGTGCAATAGTGACGAAAGCCTTGACCAAAATATGCTTAGGAACATGCTACACTGATTTGATATGATGCTCTATGGTATCCCAAACTGTACCCACCCATTCAAAGAAGTTCTTAGTAGTGGCCTCTGTGATGATATTCATTTTGCGGGACATCATAATTACTATTTTGGAAAATAAATCAATAATAGAAAAAATAAATAAATTCAATGCTTGGTTTAAGGAATACTTGACATGTATTCCATCAAGATGGATTCATAGGACCTGTTGGGAGTAGGTAGTAGGAAGTACAAGATTTTCTTCTTAATGAATGGTTTGAAAGTGGTACAAGAAATGTAGGACCCGATATACTTGTTGACATGTCATATGAGTTCCAACCAATAGAAATACTTTTGTAGCATGGCCATTGTCTTTTCCATGCCAAATTGGATTTCATCCAATTGTTGGGAGATTCCCAAATTAGCTTTGGAAGATGCTTAACTTTACAGTGTAGAGGTAACCTAGTGGGTGAGGAGAAGATGTATTTATACTCTTCCATGACCTTTTCCACCTCCTTCTGCTGTGTGGAGAGGCCTTGTGTGAAGTTCATAGATGTGGTCGCAACCTTCCACTCACATTTAAATCAAATGAATAAGAAGAAGAAAAAATTCAGTGTATGATATAGTCTTCTTGCATTACTTAGATAAATTCAAAAAAATGGTGGTAGTCGATGCTACCTATGGAATCATGTCCACTTTTCTACCCAAAGTAATAACAACAATATGAGGTCTAGTGACATATAGCATGACGCTTCCATAAGTATGGTTGGCATAAAAAAACATCACAAACTTTAAGGGGGGAAATATCACACAATTCATCAAACTTTATGGGGGGAATATCACACAATACCTCATCCTTGAAGGGCTTGATTCCAAAGGAAAGGTGACATTGTTGGACAACTTGGAGATCTCACTCTTGCAAGAGTCACTTGATGGTGTATAGTTGTAGGTGTGGTGTTGTTGGTAGGTGCAACTTCTTGATAACCTATGATGATATAAGGATCTTTTAAATTATGTTGTCGACCATGAAGTGCAATGGAGAACCCTTCACCCACATCTATGAGTGAAAAAGGAACTCACCTTCCTTTGATTCTTTGAGCTCACTTGGATGCAACTTGGTCTTAAAAATCATTGAACTAGGTTCTACATCAATAACCTTCTTCCCCTTGTTTAGATTTTATTTAGATTAGAAACCTACATTTAACTTTGAGAATTTCAGCTCAGCCACCAAAAAACTACTTTGAGAAACATTCATGGGTGTTTTGCCAAGAATTCTCACCACTTTCTGATGTATTTATTCATCTTCCCATTACCATTCTTTGTTTGTGTCTTATGTGGGTTGTCTTGGGGTCGTCCATCTTAATGTATCCTTTTTTTTACGGTTTGGGTCTACCTTTGCCTTTCTTATGATGTGAGTAATTTTCATATCTAAACTCTTTCTTATTCTATTTCAATTTCTACTCGATTTTGATAGCATATCGTTACACTACACCTAATGAAGAGATGTACAAAAGCATCATTTTTCCTAGATGTACATGTTAAAACCACCATGGCATTTGAGCACCATATGTCACTCATAGTCTTTGATACTTGGCTTAGTGTGCAAAGTATGGAAGATGTTTGTAAATTTTAGCACTATTTGGTCCCTCTCTTGCTATAATGTGGTCTCTCTTGTGTATTGGTCATCATAGCTTCCAATAGGGTAATATTTTTCCTTCATAGCCTCCTTGAAAGAGCCCCAAGTTGATGCAATTGCAAAACATTACATATTCCTCTATGGCCTTTTGCTCATGGTAACTATCCCACCAATATTTAACATGGAGGTCAACTTCAAGGAGCACAAAGGTACTATTTCCCTATTAGAAAATTTATTGACTAAATGATACCCTTGAGAAAGCTGAGGTCATTGGGGTTGGTGAGGATGGTCTTGAGAAAGCTGAAGTATGTTTGGTCCTAACTCCTTATACCCTCACCTCATTGGGGGAATGAATAAAAAAATAAATAAAGGAGGTCACTTTGATACCATTGATCTAGACTATCTAAGGAAGGAGACAAAATAGTATTGTCACAAATATTTTGAAATTTAGATCCAATCTAAGTATAAGTTAAACAATCGAAGGGAAAGTGATTTTCATCTTCAATAGTCTTTAAAGTGTCAAAAATGTGATAGACTCTTTCCTGCCACGATAATTTTGGAATTGGAAAATTCCTAGTTTCACTATGGAGATCATCATAGTTTGCTCTTATTTCAACAATCGTGTTTATTTTCTTCTTTAACATACTCAAAACAAAGAGATACTTCATATTTTTTATTTTTCATGGTTGATCACTTGTGTTCCATGTTGTTTAACCTCTTCTTGTACTTAGGATACATACTCATATCCATGCTTTCAAAGTGGAAATACTTTCTTCCTTGGGGAAAACACTTGCTTCATTAATGATAATTATTAAGATTGTTGTAAAAACAAACATAAATTTTTCGCTATGCCATTTAATAGTCTTATAAATCAAGTCTCTAAAATGGTGCCACCTCCTAGAGTTACTATAGTAACTTAATCTAGAAAGAATAATTGCTATAATATCACAATATATAACTAAAAGAATAATTACTATAATATCACAATATATAAATAAAATCCATGTTAATAATAGTAACATTGATTGATTATTAATGTCATCATATAACTTTATATGTAAAATATTTCTTGCACAATTTATTATTTGTGATGCTATCCTTGATCAACTTAAGTGTATAAGTACTAATAATACAACTAAATTATTGCTCTAATTTCTATATTATAATTCATAATTTAATTGTTAATTTAACATTATCACTTTAAAATTGTGTTGACCTTCTTCTAGTAATAATAGTAATTCAATAGAGACATGGTATTTACTATATCAAATTATAACTAACTTTGTTAATAATAGTAGCATACATAATGTTTTTGACATCGTTATTTTTATAAAAACTATAATAATATTAAGAGAAATAATCTAAAGAATTCAAGACTAAGACACCAAAGAAAGAGGAATTTAACACTAATATACAAAATATTAGGTAGATTTATATAAATTTGTTTTATATTGTTTATCATAATAATTTTATGGAAAAAAGGAAGGATATTTAATCAAGCAATTTTTTAATTTGTTATTTTGAAAAAAAAAATCAATCTAGTTAAGGTTTTAAATTTTAGATCCACATTTAATTTGAATTTTAATGAAATGCGTGTTGTTTGTGACACTAGTCACACTAAAAAAAGTTAAAGATGAAAAACATTTTTTTGAGAATGTCTAATTTATACTCAAATTATATATAAATATCAAAATATTTATCACGATATTAATTTTATTGGCATTTTAACTCAACAAAAATATATTAACAATTTGTCCTGATACTGGTCAAACATATAAATAAAATTCCAAAAACATTCAAATAATCTCTGAACTTGTTAAATTCTAAAGTACCATTTTCAATCATTATCAGTGATAAAACACTACTTATTAATAAAATTTTCACCAAAATTTCCACATGGCATGCAAGAAAAAAGTTACCCACACGTTAATACCAAAATTTCCAAATTACCAATTCCATTAATATACATAAGCACCCCCACAAAAGCAAAAAAAAATCTAAACCCAATTGTTGCGAATCAAAATTATAATAAATGATAAAGAAAATAAAAATATAATATATCATAAAGCAAGTTGTTTATTGAAATACAGGACGCTATCTATAACTTGTAAAATTTATTACAAAAGGAGTTATTTAAATACAAGACGTTATCTATAACTTGTAAAACTTCATTCTTCATAATTAAAAGTTGATTAAATAGATTTTATTTTAATGTATGATTTGTTAATTAAAAAAACCAATTATATGGAAAATTAATCATTCATATCAATTAAAAAACTAAACAGTTTTACACATGGAGTCATCCGGACGATGATACTTGTAGCTGGAATTAAAATTTCACATATTCCTACCAATAGCTTGTATCTTCATCACAGGGGAAACTTAATATTATATATCCCTACGCAGGGATTCCTACCAACGCCCTGTATCTTCGTCACATAATATTATTTATCCCTACCTACGCAGGGAGGGAGCGGCCCGGCTGCGTTTGCGTCTAAAAAGAGCGGCCAGGTTTTCGCCGACTTTGCCAACTCTAATTTTTTTTTATCTCCGAATGTGGGGCCCTTATTTCAGTCTCGTCAAAGCAACTAAAAGGGCGCAGTGAGTACTTGGATTCCTGAATTCGATGGAGGTAATGATTGCAGATCCCCATACTTTAAAAGAAGAAGAAAAATTGCGGATCCTCATACTTTAAAAGAAGAAGAAAACTGCGGATCCTCATGCGCGGCCGTTGCTGATTTTAATGATGTTGAGCAGCAGTCAGCTCTTATCCTCTTCTCATGCAGCAACACCAACCACGGGTGAGAATGAGATAATAATACTCTAGTTACACGTATCTAATGTACTTTATGATATGAATCTAGGATTGATGTAATGCATTCTCGTTTGTTTTGTGCCCGATATCATGATTTCCAGGGTTTCCTTTCGTATTTATGACTGTCGACAGCGAGTGAGCAGCTGCAAGAAAATCTGATTACATTGTAGCTGCAGGTAATTAGATATATTCTTAACATTAGATAGTTGTTTGAAATAAATGTTTCAGAAGGCAACATTCTGACTCTTTGCAATCCTAGAATTAAATGTTGCGTGGCGGATGTTTGTTTCCTGTCAACGGGCGAAAAAATCTATTGCGAAGATTGAATTGAATTAACGAAAACGTAGACACGTAGCACGTCTACGATGAATTATCAACGATAATTCAGATAAAATACCAACCTTTAAATGAATTATCGGTCCGTCTCGGAGCCGACATTTTTTCTAACTGAGATTGAATTGAATCGACATTTTTTCTAACTGAGATTGAATTGAATTATCCACGCTAATGCGGGATTTTTTGTTTTTGTTTTTTGAAACACTTTGTATAATGTAAAAGATTCAGTACATCTATTATAAACATTCCATTATTAACCGCAAATGAAAGAGAGTTTCCTCTCCAGCAGATATGACTCAGAATACAACTAATCTTCTCAAAATTGCCCATATCTAATAATATATATCGACAAGCAGATATTAAAATATTCTGGTCTAAATTACGTAAATATAAAACAAAAAAATTAAACTATGGAGCGGTATCTAGCCTTCTTTCTTGATAATATTATTTAGACCAATTTCTTGTTGGAAATTAATTCCAACTGCAGATCTGATCTTCAGCAATTAATTTCAGATTATCCGGAAGCCGCAAAAATCCACTGATATTTTGAGCATTAAATTCAGAATTAAATCTCCTGCAGACAACCAACTTGTTTTTGCTGAAAAAGCATCACCGCCTTGCATCACCGCCTTCTGCAATAAATACGCAGATAGAGATCAGCAGATATTTTTGTTTAATTTATTGTTTAACTCAGATCTTTATTTTTCCTATAAATGTAAACGCACAGCAGTTCTGTTTATCAATCAGGCAGTGCAAAAGATTTCTAAACAGCAGTTCTGTTTTCTGTCTGAGTTTTAGAACAGCAGTTCTGTTTTTGAGTGAAGGTTAGAAGAACAGTTTGTGTCTCTTCTGTAATTGCACAACAGTGCTGAACCTGCGATTTTCTGAGATAGAAAATCGATTTCTGGAACTGAAGCGTTCCTCTTTTGTAACAGCTAAGTTTTCTGTATCAGTTTTGTTTACAGTTTATAAATACAAGTTTATTGTTTTGCTGATTTTAAGTTGCTGTTACACCAAGTGTCAAAAACACTTTGATTTCACTCTGTAAGTTTATTAGTGATTTGACGCCCTTGCTTTTAGTTGCTGTTACACAAAGCGTCACTTTTCTTAAAGTGACTTAGCGTCAAAAACAATTTTCTGTTTTTTCTGAGTTATTAAAAACAGAGTATTTTTCCCGTTGCTGCAACACCACGATCAGCGTTGCTGCAACACCACGATCAGCGTTGCTGCAACACCGATTCCTGTTGCTGCAACACCAAGTCCAGAAAATGAAATGTACAGTTTTCTGTGCAGAAACAAAGCAGTTTTGTGTTGTCTGTTTGTTAAGGAATTTAGCAGAAAATTCCACCATTATCAGAGAGTTGTTTTGGGATGTTTTGTGTTATGGAATTCACCATAAAATTCCAACAGTCAGCAGAGTGACCCCGGGGCAACTCAACAATCGAGAATCCTTTCATGATCCCTAATTCATGCGACTAGTTGATCCACAAAATAAATCATTTTGTTGCAAGCATTGTAATTATGCCGCGTTCTGGGAAAGGCCATATCCATGAGCGGTTTCTAAACAACGATGAATATCTCAGCCCGGTATTTTCCTCATAGAATGGTGATAGAGGAATTATCCATCGCAAACAAGCCATATAGACTGCACCATAATGACTAGGACTGTCTACCCCAACCAATCCAACCCGATCCATTGCAAAACTTATTGGAAACTTTTGCAAATCTAGAGAAGAACACATAAGCACTGATCAACAGTGGGAAATTTCTAGGATTGTAAAAATATGGGGGCTCTAATCGAACGAGAGTTTGACCACAACACGTGTACGACAAGTTTGGACAATGATCTCATACTCTAGTTTTTTTTTCACAATCATGGCCAACAATTTTGTTAAAACTCTATATCTATACCAGAAACGAATCTACCTAAACAAACAATCTAAATTAATATATACACAGAAGAGCAACTTTCATATTTTCCTACCCCTCAGCTTGGGGAGTCCCGTCAGATTTGGCTCTAATACTATATTAGAAATATAAGGGAGGGTGATTAAACACAACACAAATCACACTTGTTTTTTATTGATCTCAATGTTTACATATTCGTTTACATATTTATAGTATCTAAATCACTAACAATGACACATCTAGATAGCTATTATAACTCATACATAGGAAATTAACTACTTATAGATTGACACCTAATGACTCACAATGACAACTCACATTATGTGGAAGCATTACTTCCAACAAATAATTGATTGAAGGCTTGAGATAGATAACTACTAAAAGATAATATGATTGAACCTATAATTGGGTGAAGAGCCGTCCCCCAAATATTGGTTGTTGTAAAATGGATTCCAATAGTATAATTGTTTTGAAATTACAAATAAACTAATTCTTTTTTATATAAGTTTCACATCTATCATAACTTTAGTAGATTGTACAATATCTAGTTGAAATGAAATCACGCTTATGTTGTTGTTGATCTTAAAGCATGCCACCTCCTACTATCAAGAGATTCGATTCGACCGCAGAATGTCTTCGTAGAAACCTAAGGGGAAATTAATACAAATAGATGTTATGTATAATTTTTAAACAATTTATATGACAGCACAAGTAGAGCTCTTTATTTCCCCCTTTATTGATGTGATATATCTTCTTTTTCAAACATTCATTCAAGAGCATGGGCACACCATTTATAGCGGTGATATTTATCGAGTAATTCATATGTATAATCTAGTTGTCTATTCACTATCTTTATTCCCTTTTTATTATGAAGTTATACTCCTTGAACTTGAGTTGTGTACTCACTCACTTCAAGTGTATTCTTTATTCCCTTTTTATTATGAAGTTATGCTCCTTGAACTTGAGTTGTGTACTCACTCACTTCAAGTGTATTTTTAATTTTATTTAATTGAAGGTGTTTATGCACCAAAATAATGTTGTAGAGTACTTTGCTTTTTTACTCAACTGATGATGGCCTCACATCAGGTGTATTTTTAATTTTATTTACTTACAAGGTATTTATGCACCAAAATAATCTAGTAGAGTACTTTTATTTTTTATTCAAATGATGATTGAACTATTTTGTGTACTGAGTGAGATTGATTGAAATTGATTTTTAGAGAAACCATAAAATACCATATACTAGTAAGTGAGATTGGGGAATAAATAATAATAATACACTTTAATTTTTGTTTTCTTCTTTATTAAACATATTTTATTTTGTTTTTTTTGCATGCATGCATAACCATAATAGAATGTATGTAGTTCATGATACTTTAATGTGCATATTGACTCAATGTTCAATTCTACTATAGTAAACTTAAGGATGAGATGGATTTGGTGGGTGATTATACACGGGAGAGCAAAACAATCTCCACCATATAGATCTTACGCATAATGAGGATATGAATTGAATCTTAAATTAAAATATTAATAATGTATGCTTGCACTTTGGTTTATTTGGGGCCAAAGGCTGGGATGGAATACATTTTATTACAAGTTTTCTAAATTGCTATTAGATTTAATGTATATGAAAAATAAATTACCACATAATATGTGTAACTGATGTAACCAAAAGAACTAAAGGATACTATCTATTCAAGAAATATGTAGATAAATGATAATCAAAAGAATAGTAATATAATTTATTGATTGTACATATTAATGAAGTCATAACTAAAAGAAGAATAACTTAATATAGTATGTATCCACTCATAGAAAAGCTATAAACTTACTATTAGAATGAGAATATGCGAAAAAAAGTATGAAGAAACAAGAATTCTATGAAATGAAGAGAACTTTCTAACTTGTATCTCGAATTTTATCGATATACATCTCATAAACTTATCTAGTGAGGACAAGAAAAAGAGTGAGCTTACAATTTTTGGAATGGTAATAACTTATAGTATATCATGTAACCATAACCAACTTGGAAGGAAGAGAGGAACATACAAGGGTATTAGATAGATACCTATGGAAAGTGAGCGGAAGTTTAACAAATGAGTATAATAAATAACCAATTAGCATCATGATGGAAGACTTTGGAATAACTTAGTCAACTAGAGGCATCTTGTGAGTAAACGACCTTGTGGTAAATGCTTATAGTAGCATAGTACTATTTCCACTTAAGAACATGATAACTATTAGTATAGTGACCAAATAAAGGTGGTGTTTACCAAGAAGAAAATATTGTCAACCAACCATGAATCTTAATGATCACAATGAAAGTCATTAGAGGTTATAAAAATATGAGTGTTATAGGGTGAGAACTAAGAAGAAAAGTGTGAAATTATGAAAATTTTGCGACAAAGAAAAAGAAAAACATATTTTCATAAAGGTATTATTCATTAATACAATCAAGAATTAGTGATAGGTGAGAAGAGTTCCCAAATTGAATCATGACAATATGAAATTTCTAAGGTTTGAGAAGTTAATTAATGCTTAAAGGACTCCATGTACAGTTATACATAATGAATAGCATGGAAGTGATAAGCAACTATAAAAACATAATAAATCATATAACCAACTCATGTGATGATAGTCAAGGGGCTTCTCTCCCTCAAGTGGTAAGCATTGCTAAGGATATTAGTAAGGGTATTGAACAACATGAGCGATTACCAAGGAAAATGTGTAATGGTGATAGTGATGACCCATATAATTCTAAGGAATAAAGATATGAAACCTTGAATGTAGAAGACTTAGAAATCGCTAATCATAGACTAGGAAAAAAGTTAAAATGATCAAAAATAACAACTAAAACATAAAAACAAATGTTAGTGGAAATTTTATAATAATACATGGAGAAGGATTATGCAAAAGTGAGAACCAACTAATAGATGACATAATTCATTAATTTATAATCATTGTTTCATGGGTGTATTGATGCTATACTGAGACTTCACATCATGTGACTTATCAATTTTATGCCATTATTATTGAAAACATTTATAGCTAAGCACACCAGGTACATAAAACCTTATTGTGCATGGTAATGGTAGTAGTAGTTTAGGAACTTCAAATTCTAAGCCAAAGTTTGTCTTTACAAGCCAAAAGTGAAACGGAGTAATCCCTAGCCCAAGTTGAAGAAGGAAGAATCTATGATAAATGAGATTAAGTGATTTTCAAAAGGAAATTTTAAGAGATAAGAAAATATTTTTAAGGATAAACAATGAAAATTACCAAGTGATAGGTAAATGACCAAGAAAAAACAATCCATTTGTGCAAGTGAATTAATCATAATAAAAAAAATCAATCTATGATGACCTCGTGTGGTATTCGAATGAGTAAGCTAAATACGAAAATGGATGAAAATAAATTGATTTTAATAGATTAATGATGAATTTTGCTAAATTTCCCTAGGAAAGAGAGAATAACAAAGTTACAAATCAAACAGGAACTGTAACCTCAAAACAAGAACTCTAGCCAAAAAACATGAAAATATCCTAGACATGAAAAGTATGTATTTTGGAAGGAGAATTTTCTTTAGGGGTAAATTTTCAATTTAAAAAAAAAATTGGTAGTAAAAACGAAACTGTTTTGTGCCAAAAAAATGGAAAAACAAAAAGTGTTGATGTTAGATCAATATTTTGTTTTTTCTAAAGTTCCAACATTTTTTAGCAATGACATTAAAAGTAAAATACCATGACTCCAAAAATCATTAAAGTTCCAATATTTTTTAACAATATGTCGAAGATAAATATATCATGACTCCAAAAAACCTTAAATTTCCAACAATTTCCTTCCATGGCATTAAACATAAAATATTATGACTCCAATACACCTTAAAATTTCAACAATTTTCGATCATAGAATTAAAAACAAATGTCATGAATATAAGAAACCTTATATTTTCAACACATTTCAAGATCAAATAGAATAACTAAATTAAACCTTAAAAATAAATACCTAAATCAAAAAGGTATTATACCAAATGCTAAAAATATAGTGCTTTTAACATCTTATCCTAAGACAACTTGGAACATTGCAATGAAAACTTAAAAAAAACATCAAATTGATAAATAGTGGGGCATGCTTAGCCAATGACAATTGAAACATCAAAATCAACCATCAAATTAACACATGGCGGAAGTGAACTTGATTAATTGCATTGAAAACTAAAAAATCAACTATCAAATTCACACATATTGCGGTCAAATTGTTGCTAGTCAATCCCTACATCCAAAAATAAATAAACAAGAAATTAAAATTAAAAAATGAAAGAAAAACCAGAAATTAAAAACATTAAATTAAAATCATAATAAAAGAAAAACATAATAAAAAATTAAATAAAATATAAGTAAAAAAAAATTAAAATAAATAAAAAACATGAATTAAGATAGATTAAAAATTAAATATGATAAAAAAATCGAAATTTAAAACAAAAAAAAACGTAGGAAAAACAACAAAAACCTAAAAACTAAATAAAAACCCATAAAGTCCCATGAAAATTCAATTATTAATAAATAAATAAATAAAAACTTAAAAAAAAATCAATAATTTAAAAAAAAAATTGAATATAGTAAAAAACATTATTAAAAAAATTTAAAATTAAAAAAATATAATTAAAAAATATAAAAAAAATAAATTTAAATATAACCAAAATTAAAAACTAAAAAATTAAATAACAATTAAAAAAAACTCCATATCCCATGACCCACCCCCGCCATACACCATTAAGCAGCTAGGCAGGGCCGGGGTGGTATGTCAATTATGGGAATTAACATCTCAATCTAGCCTAGCCACCAAGGGGCTACAAGCTAGGGTGGTGGGACCTTGCACACAATCGACCTATCCATGCTGAGCGATGAAGCGGTCATGCGCCAAGTCATTACTCCTGCATTTCTCATGGTGACTTGGTGGCTAGGCTGGTTTGGCACATTGATTCCTGAAATTAGCTTGCCCCGATCAATCTTGAGAATGAGATTGGCCCCTGCCAAGTAGCAAAGGGTCTGTGGGCCAGGGTGGTAGGAGTTACGGCAACTCCCATCACACTTGCCCATGGTCCCTTGGCAGTTGGCCTTGGGGTAAATATTGAAATGTATTCCTTTATTATTTATGTTTTTTTTATGTTAATGTTTTTTCTTTATCTTTTTAATGCTTTTTATTTTTATTTCTTATAATATATTTTTTAATTTGTTACTTTTTAATTAAAAATCCTATTCGAAATCATTTATTTTTGAAACATAAATAAATTAAATATATTATAAAAATTTCATTAAATTGTTATTTTTCAACTCTTTTTAGGTGTAATTTTTTTCCAAAAAAATCTTATTCGACATGTCATTTTAACGAAAAATATATATATATATATAATATATATATATTATATATATATATATATATATATACATTTTTTATTTGTTAAATATTTAAATTTATTATCTTTTTAAGGACAATATTATTGTGTATTGAAAAGTATTAATGAACATATACATAATATAAGAGAAAAAGACACAAGTTCAATTTTTTTTTCAACTTTACAATAAAATAAAAAATTTCATTACAGAAAGCAATTGTAGGGAAAACTAAAAAAACACAAAATTTAAATTCACTTTAAAAACAATTATCTTAGAAAGGAAGAAGAAGAAGACGACAAATTGACAAATGGTTAAATAACAAACATTAAAATGAAAAAAATGCATTCGTAAGGCAAAAAAAATTAAAGTGTCAAAAATATGCCTCGAAGGAAAAAGGTTGATGTTTTTCAAAATCTGTATGAAAATCAACACCATTTAAAAAAAATCCATATTTAATAATATCATAAAATTTAAAGTGTCAAAAATAAGTCTCAAAAAAAGGGGTTGATGTTGAATCAAAAATTTTCAAAATTCACATAAAAATCACTAACATTTAAAAAAAATATGCATACTTAATACATAAGAAAATTGAAAGTATCAAAAACAATGTTAGAGGAAAAAGGTGTATTTTGAATCAAAACTTTTCAAAATCTAATGATTTTTTTCTACTTCTAAAAAAATGAGAACTAGATCAAATTCTTATTTGATTAGTAAATTTGTTGAATACATGACTAAAGATTAAAGGTCAAAATGATGAGGGTTACTTGAAAGTTTAGCAATGTAATCAATTAAAGAAAATTTATGAAAACTTGAGCATACAAATGGGGTGATTATCTCTACCAAGTAAATTTCAAATTCCTTGCTAAAAGAATAAATGTGATGGTCTATCCCTAATTAACCAACATAACCAAAATAGATTCTAGTTGGATGTTTAATGATATTGTTGCATTTAATGAAATATATGTATTTATTATTTATGCATGTCAATGAATTTTTTAATGAGTCATGATAACGACTCTTATGGTTTTGTTTATTTCCATTTAATTTGTTTTGAGATGATTATCATATTGAATGAGGTTAAGATATGCTATTATATTAATATGTGATTTTATATATTATGTTGATGTAATTCTGTATCTTTGATAAATATATGTTAATATTATAATATTATGAAAACATTTCATTATTTTATGACATGTGATACTTGTATATAGTTTTAATGATAATATGTATAATGATGATATGGATGAGCATGCAATTCATTACTGTTCAGGATGTTGTGATAATAATGATGTTGTATTCTCATGATGGCATGCAAGAGTTGGCATGTGAATTATTTTCTATGATATCAAGTTGGCATAAATAATGCATTGGTCGCATGTCGAGAGGTGGTAATTGAGAGAAAATACACCAATGAGATGAGAGAAACTATCTATTTGATGACTTCGTGGGAGCCCATACCTACAAGGAAGAATATTTCATACCTTATGGGTTGGAGAAATACTCAATCAACTACTTATGCTAGTGTTTCTTTTACCGTGTGTAACTCTCAATTGCTTATGAGACCATCTTAAGAAGGCCAAGTGTCTGATATTGAAGCCATTAAGTTGAAGTGCATAAGTGGGTGTGAGACTTAATGCTTGTGGTTGTACTTGGTAGGATCAATGGAAAGATTTTAGATCAACTAAAATGCCTAGGGTACATGAATAATAGACTGGATGCTTGCCTTGGGGCAGATAAAGTTTGGGCCCTGGGGTTTTGGTGCAAATTTATTGGGATTTAAGGTTGATTATCAAAGTTACCAATGAAGGGATTAAGAGTTCTTATTCTTTCCCTGGTGCTATTATGTAACTTTTGATGCATGTTGTAGTCACTTCGGTGACCCTTATAATAGTTAGAAAACGGATTTGTATAAGAGAGAAGAAACAAACAAACAAATAAATATATGATTAAGAATTAACTTCGACGGTAAGTTCTGTGAAAAAGGGGAATATGTCATGCTGATTATTAATAAAACATAAATAAAATAATATTAATAATAGTAATAATAGAAACAAATAAAAAAAATAATAAATAATAAAAAGGAATATAATAATTTAATAAATAATAAAGTGAATTTCAAAAAAAAAAACTATATAAGTAGTAAGAATTAAAATAAAAAAAAAAGTTAGGAATAAAATAAGAAGGGACTCCATTATGAAAAAATCCAAGTTAAAAGAAACTTTGAGGAATTTTTTTTTTAAAAAAAATGCATAATGACAGCTGGATTATGTGTATGGAGATTATATTTATAATTTTGGAATAAATATTTCTATTTAATGGATGAGAGGGAGGATGTAAAGAATTTTAAGAGAGAATGATTTATTGGGTAAGGTGGTTGATTGAAGCTCATGAGTGGCTAGTTATAGAAAAACTTAGTGTAGTTGAGTGTCTAATTAGGTAGATATTTATCTCAAAAACGTTAGTTGTGATCAACTAAATCCGAATAAAACAACTATTTTAAAATTATAGATAAACTAATTCTTTGTTGTATAGATAAAT
>APFE031284093.1:0-15930 GCA_000404065.3 Pinus taeda
GGTATCTCTTATTGAGCATGATTTTATTCAATGTTGTTTAATCTATACACATGTGTGAGGTCCCATTCTTCTTTGGCACAATGATGAAGGGTGACCCACATGGTGATGTACTCAGTCGAATAACACCCTGTTCCAATTGTTGTTGCAACTATTTCTTCACCTCACTTGTTTCTATAGCATACTTCATATACAACCCAATATTTGGGAATGGGGAGTATGAAAATAGCTAGATCTCATGCTCCACATCTCTCTTAGGATGTATCCATTTAGGCTCTAGGAACCGATCCTTGTATTCCTATAACAACTCCCCCAATTGTTGTCTTCTTTTTCTTAGTACACCCCTCTAATTATGTATTACCTCTTATTGACTCATCTATAGGCTAATTTTCTCTTAAAAGCAATAAAACATACTTCTTGCTCGAACTAATCAATTTATTGGCTTTTTTGCCAATTATGAGTGAAACTTTTAACTTTTATTTATGCACGTTGATGATGAACGATATTTCATCCTTGATGAGATGGTACTAGTTAGCTCTCGTGATGAATATAGCATCACAGATGTACATGTGTGGACTGCAAAACACAACTCCACATACATTAAGGGGAACGACATACATATCTACCTCATCAATAAAATAAACACTCATAACAAATGTAAGTTTACCCTAATTTTTTACCTTAAGATTTGCATCCTTATGTACCCATCCCAATGGATATGGGTTCACATGATCAATCGATCCCTAACATCTTGTCTAGATCTGTTGCAATGAGATTTTCCTGCAATCCTTAGTCAAGGAGAGCATCAATATTCATCTTGTTGACCTGTAGCTTTACATGGAAGTGCTTGGTCATTTCTTTCTCTTCGTGTTGTTGAAGGATACAAAGATTCACATCCTTTTGAATTAATGTATAGGCGATCTTCTCATCCATGTCTAAGCTTTATTCAACTTGGTTGTGTGAATTAATGGTCATGATATTCTTCTTCTTATTATCTTTCTTCTGGTTCTTTCAGTTTAGCTCTTAATGCAACTTCCAAAACCTATGCTCTGTATTTCTATCAACGTTGTAGTGGTTACTAGGATATTTGCACCCATGTGTTGTCGCTACCATATTTTTATCCTTTCCCCCTTTTTTGTTTCTTCTTCCCATCCTTAGAAGTGTCTCATTTCTCTCTTTTGTTTGATACACTAGATTGCGCTCTTTTCAGAACTATGTTTTTGAGGTGTTGTGCCTATACATAATATCATCCACCATTTTGGGCTTGAACAACGTCACTTTCTCATGGAGATTGTGGTGCATACCCCCCAAATATTTGAGGAGTACATCTCGGTCGTTTGGAGAGATACACAACATTACAGTCATCTTTCTAAATTTTCGGTACTCCTAAATGCTTTGGCATAGATTTTGCGTGAAATTCGATTAGTGCAAAAGGATGGGAAAGCGTACTCCAAGAGATGAAATTCCTTTGCAATCTGAAATGATTTTTGAGCCATTTGACAAGTGGGGCACGAAATTTGTTGGAACTATTGACTCTCCATCTAAGAAAAAAAACTATATCATTATGTGCATTAACTATCTTGGTAAGTGCACTGAAACTAAGGAAATTAAGGCAACAACAGAGAAGACGGTGGTTGAGTCCTTAAGGGAGAATGTATTTCACAAATTTGGGTACACTAGAGAACTAGTCATTGATCAAGGCATTTTACCTCCAACATGATTGAAGACGTGTTAAGCGAGCATAAGATCAAGCATAGAACCTACACTCCCTATCACACAGAAGCTAATGAGAAAATGGAGGTCACCAACAGAGTGCTTGAGGGCATTGTGACTAAAGTGGTTAGCAACAACATGAGATATTAGGTAGATAAATTAATTAAAGCCACCTGAGCCTATACTACCACCTGGAAGACCACCACTAGATTCACACCCTAGGAATTGATATCTAGGAAAAAGGCCCTATTGTACATTGAATTTGAGTATAGCACATTGAGGATGGTAGCCCAACTAGATCTAGATCTTAGCAATGAAAAAAAAGAGATATTACTCGAGTTGAATGGCTTAGATGAGCTCAAAACACAGGCCCTCCTATACATAGAGGTAACTCAAATTCAGAGGAATATCTAGCACGATAGGAACATCAAAGATAAATAATTTCAAGAAGGTGATTAGGCCTTATTGTATGATTCCCGATATAGATATATGATTCATGATAATGGTTCAGTGCAAATGAGAACCATAGATGCGGAGGCCATTCCTTTACATGTTAATGGGCACATAACGAATATTTAAAAGAGAACATGGTCAACGCAAGAGTTGATTGATGGTATCAATAAAATAGTGATGGTGGTGGAGCAAGTTTTAGCTCTTGCCTTAGCAAGTCACTGAGAAAAGAAAAATGAAAAATAGGGACCCCGGTGAAAGCCTCCATTAGTCACCTCAGTCCCACTATCAGGTTGAACACCTCTGGTAGTGGCCCAATGGTGTCCAAAATAAAAATGAAAAAAAGAAATAAAAATATATCTAGGTGAAAACCTCTCTTGAGGTGCCGAGGGCAAGCAACTAGAATGAAAACCTCTTGGAGGCGCACTAACTATTTTCAAAAAAAAAATTGAAAAGGAAAAAGAGAAAACAAAAATCATGAAAAATTGTTTCCAGGTCAGTAGGAGGACAATCAGAGAGTAACGAAGAATAAAAGAGGGACCTATTCCACTCATATTTGTATTTCCCCATTCATTATCCTTCATCATTCCACCATTCCTTTCATTTTTTCCACTCACTTGCCTTAATTTGCAAGGGTATTATGTTTTCTACACGATTCCATTTAAACCTAAAGGATTCCCTGTAAACCTATAGGATCCCCTAAAAACCTACAAAAGAATCTTGTAGGAATTATAGTGGCTTCAAAATCCTAAAGTGAGTAACCCTAGGGCCAGGAAATGACCTTCCCATGTCCAAAAATAAAAAACCCTACATCACAAATTCATTACCATACCACTCTCCACCATAATCACCGCTGCATCCATCAGAAATAACAATCAGTTTTCAAAACATTCATTGTCTTAAAGAGAAAACACAGAGAAAAGATGAAACATAGAGTAGAGGAGGGCAGCACCTGAGTGTATTTCTCATTATTCATGCTTCTAGGCCTCCTCTCTATCCATGTCATCATCCTCAAGTCCCAACAGTAGAAACAATTAAAAATTTTGAGGGAGAAGTAACTACAACACATCTTGTAGGAAATCATTTAGCTACCTATCCCACGGAATAAAATTCATATGTTGAGGGAAGCTTCCAAAATGAAGATCCAAGGGTAGAAGAAGCTCGAGATTAGTAGCAGCACATTCATCTTGAACACATTCATCTTGAACACCGAGTAGCTGCACATAAAGGAAATCAACAAGGAGTGAGAAATAACATGCAACCGACACACAATAAGCACATCATGTCCTAAAAAAACTGCAGCAAGTTATTAGCACCGTATGCAAGTATCTCACTTCACTCTCTCATTTGCATAATTTAGTTAAAATATGTAAATATTGTGCACGAGTTGTTTTATAAGTGAAAGGTGGACAGTTAACCTCACCAACTTCTTCTAGTCAATGAGGACAAAAAAGTTAGTCCCCACACAAGTGGCCACTATCAAGTCAAAGAGAAAAGAATGACATCAGAAGTAGTTGAGCTACGGATGACGAAAGTGGGAGTTGATTATGAGGAGAGGGGAATGATGATGTGGTAATGGGGACCAATGGTCCAAAAATGAAAAAAAACATACCTCAGGTGCTAGCACACCACCTCACTGAACTCGACGATAAGAGGAAATAAACGTTTATCCTCATGCACTCATGCATTCATATTCTTGAGGATCACTCTAGAAAAGTTGCTCTCGTACCCAAGAAACCTATGGAAGAGAAAAAAACCATCTTGATCATGCGTAGGATTTCCTATAAGATCACATAGGGAATCCTACATGACAGAATCAAGCAGTCTACACAATTGGGAGTGAGCAGTTTCATAGAAGGAAACATAGAGGTTGGCTAAAACAAGCACCATAAGGAGGTAGGCTCTACATTTCCTTCCATTTTTCCATGTGAAACGAATAAAAATATCTCCCAATTTGATTGAATTTGATAGTTGTGTAAGCAAATAGTTCCACAAGTATTGTAGTCCCATTTCCTCCTTCATTAAAATTTGTATCATACATCTCTTCTGATCAAAGTTCATGAGATAAAATCATAGGGGGATTTAATAAAAGGAAGCCCATCAACACTATGAGGATTCACCAACACCGTCCTCTGGTAGAAATCTTCCCTAGGCATAATTGGATGGGGTATTTTGAGAAATTAAGAGGGTATGCTGATGAAGTAGCCCAAGATTTTTCTCTCTCCATCATTACACTAACAAGAACCCATGTCACTGTTGTGGTGAGGGGCCCCTCCATAGAGTTCTCCCCTAAACTCATAACCAGAATTACCACACTTCCCGTAGGGGTGCATTGGAGAAAGGAAGACAAGGGTAATAGCCAAACTGCCAAAAGGAAATTATTTTTATTGGGAGAGAAGCAAATTGAACACAAGAATGGAGTAAGGAGAACAAGCCTACCATACCCATGGAATGAGGTAAGCTACCACCTTATAAAATACATATCATGTGAAGGTAGGTATAGTGTGGTTTATGGTTATCACTTTAGGGTACTTGAAGACTTGAGGTTTGGAGGAGAAACACCTCCTCACCATATGCTTAGTGTACCATACTTCCTTTTGCAATCACTGATAGATACAAGCATAAAGGTGTAGGAAGGAAAATACCAATAGTTTGCCCACCATGGGTTAATTAGAATTATATAAAAGATGCCTTCCAAAACCTCACAATTCCTATCAAATGGGAAATTTTTAGAGACATGTGGACAAATGAGGATATCAAAGCCCTCACATATGATATTAGCCCTACTATGAGTGAAAAAGACAGAGAAGAGTCTAAAATAGTTGGAGAAGAAGCAGAGAAGGATGAATAGGATATAGATGAGGATGAAGAGGAAGAGAAAGAGAAAGAAGGTGATGCAGAAATAGAGGAAGATGTTAAGGAGGACATTAATAAACAAGATGAGCATCTCGAAGGAGAGGAAGAGGGGAATACAAAGTTGAGAATCGAAATGGAAATGAAGAGGAAAAAGACAAGGACAAGTCACCTAGGGTGTCTCTAGAACCCACTTAGAAAGAGACAACAATTTCCCTCAATGCCCTCAGCACCCATATCAAATAAGAAGGAAAACAACAGAGGCAAACCCCCTTATACTTTAGAACAAGAAAAGTCCAAACTCCAAGCAAGGTTCAGGATAAGGCAGGGAAAACCCCAAACTCCAACAAAGGTTCCCATTTCTATTGAGGACTCACCTAAATAGCAGGAGAAGATGGATCGTCTTATAAAAACTCAATAAGAACGATACTCAGCACAAACCTCAACTAAGCCTCCTATCACCTATGTGAGAAGGCCTATAACTAGATCCACCTGATCTAAAAGAAAAGACATCCTACAGGAGATAGAGTGGTACCTACAAGAAGCAGAGGTAGTCCTACAAGAAACTCAGTTGAACCTACTGGAAACTTAAAAATTGGATGAGGAAGGAAGAAAGCAGCTAGAAACAAGGAGAGAAGACCCACAACTAATGGAACCTAGTGCTCAACCTAACCTTGAATCCTACTACAGATTTATTGAGAGGGGGAGGGTCTCTCCACAAATATTTTCCATTCCATTATTCTTTGAGATTGAGGAAGAAAGAGACAAAACACATAGATGGATGTACATTACCAAGTTGAAGCGAGTGCAGGACATTCGCCACATGGAGGAAAAGCTCAAGGAGATGGGTAGAAAACTAGGTAGCTACAGGGACATTGAGGCCATAATGAAAATGCATGGTTCAAAGGACAGATACAAGAAATAAAGAATCATTCGTTATCCATGGCCACTCTATCTTTGGAATCCATGCAGTGCACAATGCCAACTAATTCCTATGTACTGTACCTTAAGGAACAATGGCTATTGTTCTAAATCAAGACCCTTGCATAGACAGGCACTATGCCATACTAAGATTATAGATATTTCATTGATCTCTATGACAAAAGTACATTAGAGTATATGGATAAGATGTCTAAGTTCTAGTTTCATAACATGGCTTTAACAGATATGAATGTATGAGACCCTAATGAAAAGTTGGGGGATTTACAGTTGGTGGGTTTGGCATCATGGATGACCATGAGGAAGCAAAGGCTATAGAAATGAAGAATATCTTGGAAATGGAAAAAAATGTGCCTCTCATGATAAGAGATAATTAGTCCAGTCCAATGGATGTCATTAGAACATATAATTTAATTGCAAAGGATCCTCAACTTGCATCTAGGTATCTTCCTGGCCCAGAGCAAGCAATTACAGATTTTGGGGATATGTTCAGACTATTAGGGGACGATAGCATGCAATATTTCCAAAGGAGATGGAATAATTTGCCATATAATTTGAAAATCAGAGAGTACAATTCTCCTCAAAGGATTAGAGAAGCATTGAACATGACACTCATGTACAAACAAACCATCCAAAGGCACAAACTCAATTGGATTGTCTTGAGACTCAGCCCACCACTTCTCTTTGGAATGTTAGAAGGAGAGAAGGAACAGGAAGAGAGAAAGTAGTGGGAGGAGGTAGAAAGGAAGGAAGGATTCTATGCATAAGAAGAGAAAACCACAAAATAAACATGGGATGTCAGGGAGGCCACTAGAGATATGAAAGACATGGATATTGATTGAGTTGCTTAGAGGCTGAGAAACACCTTCAATATGGGGGTCATGATTAACCTCATCATTGGGTAACGATATGGACCTTAAGTCACCTCCTTGCTTAGTCAAATCAACTCTTCTCACAATTTATTACATGTTCTGATTATATTTTGTTTAATGACATGAGTTAAAGTATGATGTTATGCCTAGTGGACTAATATGCATTGGATGTAGGTTTGAAAGAGAAAATCGAGGAATTTTGGCAAGAATAAGGTTTGTAGCCTAAATGGGACAAGGAAGAGAGATTTTAGGAGGTAAATACTCCTCATTTACTCCTCCCTCATCTAAATATTCCTCCATTAATCACACCAACTTAGAGTACAAGAAGCCAAGTCATGAAGATCAAAAGGTAGTTGAGCAAGTGATAGTCAAAGACTTAGTTGATCTTGAGTTTGGGAGTCGAGCCTCCCTAGATTTAAGGAAATTCATTTGGGACTTTAATTTTATAAGAAATAGGCCTAGAGCCTCACTAGGATTCGAAATTATTTTTTAAAAACAGTGGTTATTTTTGAGCTCTAGACTTGTGGAAGACATTGCTATGGAATTTTCTATTTTGTTAATGAGATTTATTTTTTTTATGGTCAAGTATTGATTTAACTCACATGGATGAAGCTCTTTGGTTAAGGCCCAACCCTAGAAGGAAAGGCTACTCTTATTGTATTTGTATGATTAGATTGGTTTCATAGATTCATGATTAAACTGTTCTTAGAAGTACTTCATTGCAGGCAATGTAGATTTGATTAATTATTTATTTGTTTGTTTCCATTTGTTCTCTACTTCACTAGCAAGCTACAAGGGAAAAAACGAATCACAAAGATGCTAGTAGGTGTCTTAACCTCACCTCTTCCTTCAAGGATCACGATTTGACGAAAGGACCCCTATGTAGCCCCAAAAAGACACATTTCTATTTTCTCATCAAATTTAGGATTTATTGTACTTGAACCAGAATTTGATAAGTTTGCAAGAGTAGGAATTAACTACCATATCTTCCATCTCTAGTATTACAATAGATATCATCAATAATTCCATTTCATTTTGAAATTTTCCTCATGCATGAAATAGAGAGTTAGCTCATTAAACATTGTTTTTATAGCTCATTATAATTCTTCTTGTTTACATGATTTCTTGGAAAATAACAATGTTTGATGTAGAGAAACTGTTTCATTAGTAGAGAGATATCCCATAGCGAGAAACCACCTTCCAACTTAATCCATCCATAATCATTGCTTGCTTCCAACAAGACCTTCACGAATTTCATCATTTTACATAGAAACTCCTCCAAGCATGTTGAGGAAACCCAACCATCTCCTAACCTTGGTTTTGAGTTATGAGTGACCCTAGGAATTTTCTCACTCCATTACACCTATCAGCCACCTTCCCTAGGCCTTCAATCACCTCTAGCACCAATCATTCTCCTCTCTGCTATATCTTGTAGAAATACATGGAATCATGTAGGTTTTTAGTACATTGAGTAGGTTTTCCTGTAGTGGCCTCTTTTGAGGCCAAAATTTAGCAAAAAATGTAGGAAGCAACACAAGGATACCTCAGGGTCTCCCAAACATCCCAACCATTCTCCAACATCCATAATCCTCCTGTCATATTATCAAAAGAGATTAGGGTTCATAGTTGATTTTTCATAAAAACAATAAAAAGGAAGCAACAAATATATTCAGTCTTTTACATGCACAATAGTGGTGTTTGATGTTTTGAACTTCCATTCTTAGGACAATAGCATTTCATACATGTTAGCTTGGCATTCTTGTAAAGCATAGTTTAAGTTTGTTATCGAATGGTGTTTTTTTAGCATAGTATTTAAGTCATTTTCCTTATTGCAATAGGCAAGATTTCTCTAAGAGTAGATTCCTCTTTCTTTGATTAGTAATCAAGATTCTTCTAAATCCATGGAAGTCTGACCTGAAAACAATAGTGATCTCTTGCCACTTGAACAATAACAAAAGGTAGAAATATCAATTTCACTTGTGTATACAACACTGTCACCTCGAAGTTTGTACAAACCCTAGGTTGATAAAGTAAATCTGGTAGCTCCACGAGTTGCATCTTTCTTGCTGCAATACTTGGTCTCATCAAAAGGTAAGGCCAAAGTTGATGCCCCAAAATAGAAACCTCCTAGATCTTGTGTTGATGATGATTCTCGAAGAAGGCAGAATTATCCTTGCCTCATCTGTGAGGAGGATCATTAGACTAAGGATTTTCCCCGATGATCTAATGTTAATCGCATGCTGAAAGAGACTCTCGCTGTCCTAAAAGAACCCTTTCCATAGCCATCTATTTTTTTCTTTGCAAACACGGTTTGGATATGTCATCAAGTCATTACATTGGTTTTGTTGATGGTGCTTATTGTACCACGCATAACCTCTCTTCCACAACATGGGTACTCTATGAACCTAATGATGAGCTCATTAACTTACAAGGTATCTTGCCTTTTTGAAGAACCAATAATATTTTTGAATAAAGTGGAGTTTTTGAACTCTTGCGAGAAGGAGTTTCTCTTTGAATTAGGGATATAGTTGTCAAGTTGGATTCACAACAAGTTGTGTTACAATTAAGCAATCATTACTTAGTAAGAAATCCATAAATATTGCATATGTATCTATGTGTTACATTGCTAGAAATAAAGTTTGATTACATTACATATCAACATAGTCCACATACTTTAAATACATTAAGTGATGCATTGGCAAATTTTGTCCTTGATAGACATTTACGTCATTTGTAAAAATTGAATCATGTTATAAACGCATAAGTAGAAATAAAAATTGCATATTATATATCACATATTCCTCAATGTTTACAACAAAATGTCAAAAAATAGAGTGTTCTCAAACATTTGGCTTTAAAACCCTACAAAATGTGTAAAAGAGTAGATAAACTATCAAAACTGCATGGTGCTCATGATAGCACGAGACCGCTCTGATCACTTGGCCTAGCAATCGACGCAGTCTCACAAAGACTCTGAGAGTATGTCTATGCCAATCTAGTGGAACATTGTTGATAGTGGCATAATCTGGAACCCCTCGTGTGATTGCCTCTAGATTGCACTCCATATTTCCTAAGGGGTGAGCCCCTTCCTCGTAGTCTTCACCCACTATCGTATGGGTAGCTCACCGTATTATTGGGAACACATCTCATAGTCTCTCTAGTCCCACATCTGTACATTTATCATAAGTTAAGTCTTATCTTACACTTTTATAAATGTCATGAAACTTGAAAAAAACAAAAAACAAGTTTTTACCTGGGTCGGTCCATTGTTCACCTAGTGGTAGAGGCAAATCTTGATCCCCTCTAAAATTTGTGTCAGACTAAGCATAGCCGCCTACCACAAGCTGTTAGCATTCAAGTCAACTGAATAAATGTGGTGTATAATGCATATTTTGACCTATGCCTCCTCGAGGCATGAGTTGGCTCCATCTCAGGAGCATCATATCTCGTGGGGTAGGATGTGGTACTTATGCCCACTGATACTAAAAGAGGGGCACTCGCTCCAAGGTGAAGGTGACCAGTATAGAACTAGACCCGAATTGCTTCAGGTGTTTGTGCTTACCCTTGGTCAATTGTTGCTTCATGTTCACCTAGAGGCCTCTACACTAGTTGAAGATGGTGGGGGTCAAACATAAGATAGCATACAAGAATTGAGACTTGGTAGCCTCATGCACATATTATGTTCTAGATAAGCGTGCCATGGTGAACAAAATTATTCTAAGAATGAGGTTGTGGGTGATTGTTGCAATCTTCACCTTTCCTCCGTTGGTTATCTCGGCACCAAGACAATATCTCTGAACTAGACTCCTAGTACTCTAAACTCCTTAGCGAGATCCAAAGACTTGAATTGCTTCTCTTTGGCACGATAATCGAGTGATGAAATAGATGCCCATCTCCTCCAGTTCCAGTTCTTGCCCTTTGATGATGAAGATACCTTGACCTACATCCCGAAGGCTGATTAGATAGGGTAGAAACTCCATATGAGCCCTCAACCATGTGGTCCTGAAGAATAGTGAACAAATTGATATGTTAAGAGTACAAAACAAGAAAAAAGGTGAAAATGTTACTTTTTCTAATTTCTATCCTAGATGTAGGAAGAAACATTCATTATGAGAATGTTCTCTTGACAATAATATTTTTTTTTTTATATGTGGAGAGGTTCATGCTACATAGGACATCCCTTTAATACCAAGACTCATGTTTATTTTCCAAAAAGAAGTTGGGACAAGTGAAACAAAACAACCTTGTTATGTTGTTCATAGAAGACCTTAGGAGCCTTGTCAAATAGGTATGGAACAATATCATAATGGAGAAATTCCTTGTTATTCACAACCACAAAGTGAGTGAAGCACCACCCTACTATGGAAAACTTGGCCACGTGAGCCACAAAACTCATCCTCGTGAAAGGGATGGCAACGTTATTATGGTAGAAACATTCACTAACCTTGATATTTCCAACAATATCCTCAATATGAGCCTCAAAATTATTCTGCACCCAAACCTCCAAAATGTGCCCATCCATAATTCCAACCTCAATTGAATACAACTCAACCCCTTCAATTACCATGTACTTCATTTCCTCAATTAAATGAATTACCTTCTTATCTACTCGCTAATCCCAATAATAATTTGCCTTAACAATCAATTTATAATATCCAAGCCCAAATGTTTCAAGCTTATATAATAGCTCTTCTATATTTAAATGATGTCCAAGTTAGATCTCCTTAGTTTCTATCTAATAAAATACCCCTTGTTGTCATTCAAGAATATAAAGAGGATAAATCTCTTGAAGAGGAGGAAAATCCTCAAGAAGGAATTACTCCTTAGAAGGAATATATTCATACACAAATAGATGAAAAGAAAATAAAATCAATTCCTACAATTCATATAGCTAAGCAATGATCTATTTCTTTACAAAATCCTCCCTTTTTGAAGAGATTACAAATTGATGAAGGTATAGATAAGAAAATAATTTTATGTGATTATAACATGTCAGATGAATTTGAAAATATTTGGATCAAATTCAATTTCCTCAACCTTTATAAGAAATCCCTATTTTTCCAAAAAAAATAAAGGAGTTGTGTATTGAAAATCCTAGAAGAAAATGAAAATAATTCTAAAGAGTGCAATTGAACAGAAATATTGAAAGCATTATGATGCAAAACAAAACATTGAAAGATACTTAGATCCCCTTAATCCAATTGTAAAGGTGCATACCAATGGAATTGAAATTCCAAACACTTTGATTGTATTATGTGCAAATATAAACATTATTTCAAAATAATAAGATGGATAAGGTGAAATTAACTAATATTCAATATAACCCTACTTTATTGGAATTAGAAGATATAGATGTTCTCGTATGTAAGGGTATATTAGAATATGTATAAGTACTACTATATGCATGCGAGTATCCTATTTATTTTATGATACTAAGTCCAAAAACTAATATATGATTACATCCTTGATTCATAAGTTGTAGGTCTAGTGAAATGTTCACTTCTAGTGGAAATACCACTAAAATGTTCATAGCATATGTGCAAGTAAGAAAAATAATTGAAATATCGAATGGGAAATGAATTGAAGGAGATGATGGAAATAATGAAGATATTAAACTAGTTTTAACTATCTCACAAAATTATGAGGAAGATTAATTAGTGAATTTAATGAATAATCATTATATTTCATCATATTATGAACAAAATTGTTGTGTGCATATATTAAAGAAAATCTTTCAAGACGAATTCAATATTGAATACTTTTCATCTTCACAATCTAAAAGGTTATTAAACTCAATGGAAAATTTTGGCAATTCTCTTATAGAAATTTATCCACTTAAAACATTAAACATTAACAATAACTTCGAGGAATTTCAAAAGAAATAGTTAATAAATATGCTGCAAAAACAATCCTCAATATTTGCATGAGAATATATTCACATCAAAAGGAATTAATTCAAATATATGTATGTGTAAAATTTACATACAAGAGAGTGTCAAACCTGTAGGACAACCTCAAGGAATGATGAATCATAATATGAGGGAGATTGTTAAAGATGATTTACAAAATTTTCTCAATATGAATTTTATTTACCTAATTTGAGATATCCAATGGGTTTAACCTTACTTATTGTGCCTAACAAAACTTAAAAGTGGAGAGTATGCATAGATTATGGATAATTAAATAAATAAACTCTAAAGATCATTTCTCATTACCATTTAATGATCAAGTATTAAATAGATTAGAAGGGAAGAGGAATTTCTCTTTTCTTGATGGTTTCATCACATACAATCACATTCAACTTGCATAAGAAGACTAATATAAGATAACTTTTACTTGTCCATAGTGTATGTATGCTTACATGGAATGCCCTTTTGTTTTTCATAATTCCCCTATTACACTTCATAGAGCAGTATTAGGTATCTTTTCTCACTTGATCGATGATTTTGTAGAAGCTTATATGGATGATTTTACTCTTTATGGGAATAATTTTGTAGGGGATATGGAGAATCTGGGAAATTTCATTATTATATGTAAGGAAGTTAATATTTCATTAAGTCATTAAAAAATCATTTCGATTTTTAGCAAAGGAATTTTTTTGGGTCACTATATTTCAGGTGTTCGAATCAAAGAAGATTCATTAAAGGTTGAGGTTATCTCTAAAATTTCAGTAGCAACATGTTAAAGAGATGTTAGAAGTTTTCTTAGATTCACAAGTTAATATAGAAGTTTTATAGAAAACTTCACAAAGATTCCTTCACCACTTTTAAAATTACTCACTAAAGATTGTCAATTTCATTAGAATTATATTTGTCAAAAAGCTTTTGAATTGTTGAAACATAAATTCCAAAGCACCAATTTCAAGAGGGAAAAATTTGTCCCATCCACGTCATATTTCTAATGATGCTTCAAATAAAACCATAGGTGTTGTATTGGGAAAAAAATACATAACTCCTTATGCTATATACTATGTTAAAATATGAAATTTCTATGCAAAAACTTGAAAGTCCTATGGAAAAAATTGAATGTACTTTGCATAAAACTGAATAGTAGTAAATTTACTTTTCAAAAAACTAAATATTGAATGTACTTTGCATTAATTTGAATGTAATTTGTAAAAAACTAAATGTGCTTCAAAGAAAATTGAATGTTCAATGTTACAATTACATAAAATGTGGATTTCTTCTTTAAAACATTTCAAATCAATGATTATATATAGAACATAAAGTTAAGGGTCATATGAAGAGCACCAAGAACAAATATGACACAATTATATTTTATTCCAATGACCACGGAAAAACCCCTAAGGGGGAAAACCTGAACAATTCTTCTTCTATTGTATTACATCAATTGTTGAGTAGAGTAGACACACTTTAATATTGCATAAAGTCACCAATGTCTCATCTACTTGATCTTGAAATGCACATGCCTTTTACTTGAAGATCTCCTCCCTCTCTTACATATCATGTGGTTCACACTTTCTGTTACTCCTCCCTTGCTTGTAGTCCACACTAAAAACTCTTTCTTCTTATTCAGAATGAACATGCTACTGTCAATTTTCACTTTTTTCTTTATTAAATAGATGAGAAGGAGAGGAGTTACAAAATCAATTTATTCCTTCACCCAATAATAGGAGAATCAAATTCCCTGAGGTAGGAGTTACTTGAGGAGAAGTGGAACTCATCCAACAATAGAGAGAAAGTTAGGCTTATCTTAAGGAGTTACAATTAAAATTTGGGAGAGTGAGAGTTACAAATAGAATTGAACGAGGGAGTTACAAGTGAACTAAATGAGAATGACTTATGCTCTTTCCATACATTTAATTAGTGAGTGAGAGTTCGATTCCATTAATTATAGAGTTACTATTTTATTCCAAGAGAGGAGTTATTATTTTATTCCAAGAGAGGGGTTCAATTTTCCAAGTAAGACATTCTCAATTTAATTTAATTATTGCTTTAGAGAATTATTTTTTAGAGTCAATTCGCTTAATTCTAGACCTACTATTTTATTCCAAAGAGAGGAGTTATTATTTTATTCCAAGAGAGGGGTTCAATTTTCCAAGTAAGAAATCCTCAATTTAATTTGCTTATTGTGTTAGAGAATTATTTTTTATTAATCCATTAAAGGTGAACATTTTAGTCAACAACATCGACGGTTACCTATGATTTTAAGAAAATTATTTTCTTGAGGGGAGGGCAACCTTATCTTTAAAAATTAAATCTACATTAATTAAGAGTAAATATGAAGAAGGGGATAAAAATGTCATGACCACTCATATAGAAGGAGCCAAGACTATTCTTAACTCAACTTCTTCATTGCAACATCATCACTTAGTTCCTTTCATATTATGTGTGTGTGTGTGTTTTTATTTATTTCTAGAACATGTAGAGAAGATACAATCCAAAGGAGAGAGAAGTTGGTTAAACAATATCGCAACAAGAGGTAGGATTGTTAAGTACACACAAGTGAGTTGGAAAAAGGAATCATCACCATGATAAAAGACATAACCATTTGCATTAGGTAACCATTAATTCCCTATTATCATTTATTTTCCATATGAACATAGTAAATTTTATAGCTTGGTCAATTTATAATTGTATTCAAGAAACCCATTCTACCAACGTGTTATACATATCATGATTCCTTCTTACATATTGTTCATAGTGGGATAGTTTTGGTAATATATCTAAGAATATAGACCCATTTGTGAATAGATTATTTCATTGCATAATTTAT
Source organism: Pinus taeda (assembly GCA_000404065.3). Lineage (NCBI taxonomy): Eukaryota > Viridiplantae > Streptophyta > Pinopsida > Pinales > Pinaceae > Pinus > Pinus taeda. The sequence continues at coordinate 15,561 of APFE031284093.1, forward strand.
TAGAACTTTCATTAAGATTTTGTGGCATAATTCAAAAATTCCCAAAACGGATGGAGAAAATCCCCAATCAAACCCACCTAAATATGAAATTGATGTTACCATCAAAAGGGGCAACTAGTTCATGAGTGATGTTTAATTCTCTTCTAATCACCAACCAACAAAATATCACCAACCCCCTTGTCCTTTATGTCACTCTAACGCTCTCACAGCTTACACTATCATCTATGGTTTGTTTTGTTGACTTGAAATAGAAATTATTATTTTTTTGGCAATATAAATGAATTGTTGGAATATTTTTATCACAATGTTGTTGGTTTTTCTAGTCGCCAATAATAGGAAATAGTCGAATATATGAGAATAATTGAGTTAT
>APFE031284098.1:5144-20603 GCA_000404065.3 Pinus taeda
TTTATAACCACTCTTGAACACGACACTTTCATTCACCTGGGTTGGGAAATCCTTTACCTAACAGTTGATCAAACCATATTGAAATTCTTCAGCCGGTTTCTGGGTATTAACTTTGGGTCAATCATCACCAAACCATTTGTCGTGTCGTTACGTGTTCAAGGGCTCAGTGTAAATAAGCCATTCATCTGCAGAATGTCTGTCATCCATCTTGACCATCCCTGAGTCAGTCCTTGCAACTAAATTTCTTCAACTTGATCTATGATTTCGTGTTGTGGGCTCGCCTGCAACGGATCGCTTTTTATCGACTTCAGCTCATTATCTAGAAAGATGATCTAGGAATTGTCAGTACCTTGAGATCTGCATGCCTCAATGGTAGGTTTCTCGCCTTTGAAGACAGTTTACATCATTGACCTTCGATCAAAGGATTCCATGACATGTTCGACATCAACACATCTTATCACATTTCATAGATTGTGTTGAGTACTTTGAGAGCCATTGTCATTATTGGTGGTTTCTCTCACGCTTGTTAACAGTTTACATCATTGACTGGTAATCAAGCGGTTTCTACCATGTTCGACTTCGACACATTCAATCGCATGGATAGAATCGTACTGTTTCAGGACGTAGAAATGAAGACCCTGGATCTAGTTTCCACAATCCAGGTTGCGAGGAATTTTGTATTCATTATATTATGGACTATTCATAAACAGATGGTTGCGTCCATACTGTGTCCACATGTGTCTGTACTTATGATGTGTTACGAGATCATTCCTATATCATAACAGTAGTTAGTCTTCTAGTCAGTTTCAGTCTCTTAGTAAGTTTTTATCTGAGTATGGGAATGCCTCAGCGATGATATGATCTCATATATATATATATATATTGCATTGAATGTTTTTACAGGTTCCAACCGGGCTCTCCGTGAGATGATCCTCGAAATGATAAAGTACTTCACTCTTCCTAAATGATAAATGAAATCCTCATCTACTACAGACTTCGCACTTTAGGGGGCAATCTGTTACACAAAAATATCATCACCTTGATTATTTGCAGTCAGTATGGGTCTATCACCACCTATACCAGCCTCCTAAGCAATTCTCATACCTCAGCTCTTCAAAAGAAGCTTTGGAAATGAGAGAAAGACATCAAAAAGCAATGTAACTCTGGTTCCGCACTTTCTCTCACTTTTGCCTGCGGGCCCGCACTCTTTGTTCAGAGTACCTACGTACTTATACGCTCTGTATGTAAAGGGGAGGGTGCGTACCCCTGTGAAAGTCAAAAGGCGCAATTTTTATCTTAAAAAAATCACTTTGGGTTAATTCTAGATGTTTCTAGAAGGAATTTTGACGTGGATTGTTCGCTCCAAAGTGGTCCATGCATCCCAAAAGAGAAGGAGCTAATCCCTTGTTGAGAGGAGCTATCCCTTTGAAGGAGGACTCTATCCCTTTGAAGGAGGAGCTGGTAACTGATCTCCATTGCACTATAAATTGAGGCATTGGGTTAGTGGCCAGGGAGGTTAGGAGCTAAACTTTTGAGGGTAAATGCTAGTGAAATTAAGACTTCCTATTTGGGCTTAAGAGGAGAGATCACATACCTTTTTGGCCCCATTAGGGAGTGAGTGAATCTTGTCAAAGTAGAGGATACTTCTTGTTGGACCCTGGAAGGAGCTTGTACAGCGTCAAGGCAAAGGTTGTAAGGTTACTTCCTTTTGAATTAATACAATCAAGCTCATTTTTCTCAACAAGTATCTTATGCTATTTGTTTCATGGACTCCTTGACTTTCATGTTAAATATGTTTTATAATATTGGATATTCAGGTGCTATTTAATCGTTTTCTTTGTTTGTGCTTGCTGGTTTGGGACGAAGGAACTTACTTGGATCAAAGGAGCGAAGGCATCTCCAAACTTGCGTTGGACATAAGGTAGGCCCTTAAACCCATTTGTTTCCCATTATTTATAAAGCACATTTAGAGAAAGATAGTGTCTGGTTGGTTTGTTTGTCATTAGGTCTTCATTAGATTCTAGGAAGGTCTGTCTTGTCCGCAAGATCGACTCATTCCGCGTGACACCTGCCTAGAACTTAATGAAACTTCCAGAAATGATAAATAACACAAAGACAAAGCCTCTAACACAAAACTTACTCAAAGACTTGACCTAGCCCATTATAACCATGACAGTTATTCTGTCAAACACATGATGAACATGCAACCTATAGGCCATGAATGCATATCCAAAAATAAAAACATGAAACTTATCTCAGGTTTACCAAGAAGGACTAATGCACTCTCACAATAGATGCAATAACATCAATTAGGCCATGCATTCATTAACTAGGAATTCATCAATTAAAAGGTGATAAGATTCATACTTAAATATGTCAAAAAACAATGCTTATAACGAGCATATAACTAGATAATTAAAAATGATAGAATAGCCACTAAATCCACATAATAACAAGTACATTTACTCATAAAAGACAAGAGGAACTTAGCTCTTATTAATCATATGCAAATCCAACCAAGCTAGGGACTTCAACATACCACTTGACCATAGATTAGGCTGAACCAAATCTTTCTTTCAGCCAGTCACCCCAGTGCCATATTCCAAGCATGAATGTGTGATCTCATGGGATAAACCAACCCATACACAACCAATGAAATCTAGAGGTTAAACCACCTCCACCTTCACAATACCATGATCTCACCTAAACTAGTCTCGAGATCACAAAGCCAAAACGAGCTTGGATGCCTTAGTATTCCTTCATCATCCTTTGAGGAATTTTCTTGTCTATGCTCACTTATTGAGGGCTTCCTGGAGAAAACCATCTCCACCCCCAACTTTTGGGATTTTCCTAAGACCACCTCACCTGAATCCAAAGCCTTCCAGCAATCCAAATCTCAACCAAGAATGAATCCCATCACACCATAACTATCTGGAAATGGAAAGGCAAGGTCGAAACCATTGTCAAAAACCCAACAAATCCATGCCACCAACAGTAAATAAACCAAATATACAAATGCATATACCACGCATGCCAAAACCAGCTAGGAAATCATACATGCAACCTGTTACCTACAAGAATTCCCCCTAAAGACACTTGAACCAACCTTTCCTTACTTGATCCTTCCTTTCCTTGTCCTTCCTTTGCTTTCTTTCTTCCTTCTCCTCTTGGTGCACTTCTCATCTTCTCAGAATAATTCCAAAATTAAACTAACAAAAGGCCCAGAATTGATGCTCTAATGTCTTTTTATTATTGATGCCTCTAATTTCCTCCTTTTCCCTTAATTTTTCTTCAATTTCCTTCTCACATGAACCCTATGACCTTTCACCTCCCTTTTCTCCTATTTTCCTTTATTTGATAAAAAAAATTCCAATAATACCTTATTTCCTTTTCAAATCCTTTGTCATTGCCTTTGCCAATTTCCTCCTAGCCATAATAAACAACAAGTGATGCTCACTAGGATACTTTACCCAACATTTAACTTGGAATATGTGTCCCATGACCTTGGTCTTATTTTTCCTTTATTAACTTTATTACGTGAAATTTCAACCCGTGGTTGTTATAGAATCCTCCCCCTTAAGGGAACACCATCCTCAATGTTCATTGACACCTACAACCAACAAAATCGTTGAAAAAGCAAAACATATTGTGCATGGAGCTTTATAACCCAACTCATTGCAGTATTTACAATGAACAAACTACTCAAAAGTAAAACCATCATGAAAAGCATGATAACATGACAACCATACCACTTATTGGATCTTTATAACATTCCTCGTTGGGGTATTTACAATATCAACCATACATAAATATGTACATATACCAAAAACTCATTTTCCTCCACCATAAAATAATGAAGAATACATAGCACGCATCTGACTAACCATCTCCCATGTAGCTTCTTCAGGCCCAAAGTGCTTCCACTGCACTTTAACTTGCTTGATTGCTCTATTCTAGAGCATGAGTGATTTCCTTTGAAATATGCACTAAGGTTCTGACTAGAATTCTCCTTCTAGCTCCACCTACCATACAAACCATTCATCAACATGATCAACATCTTTCACATATCTTTTAAGCAATGAAACATGGAAAACATCATGGACTTTCACTATCAGAGGTAGTGCAAGTATGTAGGCCACTGGTCCAATCCTCTCAAGCATCTCAAAAGGCTTGCAATATCGACATGCCAACTTGGCACATGATCCAATCATCAAGGAGCTCTTCTTAGGCTTGATGCGCAAATACACATGCTCCCCGACCTGAAACTCCTTAAATGTTGTGTGTTGGTCTGCATAACTTTTTTGCTTGTCCTATGTTTCCTTTAGATTCTTCTTGATAAGTTGCATTTTTTGTTCCATGTCTGCTAGCATGTCTTGTCAAATATGTACCTTGCTCACTGGATCACTCCAGTTGTTAAGAGTATTACAAATTTTCCCATAGAGTGCCTCAAATGGACTCATCCTTAGTGACTCTTGATAACCATTGTTGTAAGCAAACTCAAGCAGTGGAAGATACTCCTCCCACTTCTACTCTTGATGCATGACATACATCCTCAACATATCCTCCAGTATCATGTTGACCCTCTTTGTCTGTTCATTTTTCTGCGGATGATAAGTTGTGTTGAAGGCCAAATTTTTACCCAAACCTCCAAATAACTCCTTCCAAAACCTAGAAATTCACTTAGCATCGATGTATAACACAATCTTCTTTGAAACACCATGCAACCTCCCTATCTCCTTGATGAATATGTGTGCTACCTCGCTAGCTAAATAAGTAGACTTCACTAGTATAAAGTGAGCTACATTACTCAACCTATCTACCATAACCATAATAGAATCATGTTGTCTAGATGTCCTCAGAAAATGTGTAATGAAATCCATGGAAATGACCTCCCATTTCCACTATGGAATTGGAATAGGCGGTAACAAACCAGCTGGGTGCTTACACTCGGCTTTCACCTGTGGACATTCCAAGCATCTAGCAACAAACTTTGCCACTTCCTTCTTCAGATTCGACCAATAGTATAACTTCTTCACCATTTTCAATGTCTTTTGATATCCTAGGTGAGTTGAATATGGATTTACATGAAACTCCCTCAAGATAAGCTTCTTGAGATCACTATCATCTGGTACTTAGATCTTGTCCCTAAATCTCACCAAGTCATCTATTATGAGACGATAGTCACATCCTAATCACATGTACCCCACTATAAGTTTTGCCTAAAATTTTGATACATGTCATCCTGTTGTCCTGCCTGTAAGGTTTGATCCTATAAATATGTCCCATAAGAGCTCACAACTACTACATGGTTTACCGACACTCTCCTACTAAGAGCATCTACAACTTTGTTCTCCTTTCCTTTAATGTATTTGATCTCAAAGTCAAACTCACTAAGTGTGGACAACTATCTAGCTTGCATGGCATTTAGATTCGGTTGGTCAAACAAGTACCTCATCCCACAATGATCACTCATCAATACAAACCTCCTACTAAGAAGATAGTGCCTCCACATCTTCAATGCATGAATGATCACTGCCAACTCAAGGTCATGTCTCACATATTTTTTCTTGTGATCATTTAGCTTCCTTGACTCATAACACACCACCTATCCCTCTTGCATCAGGACTCCACCAAGTCCTATCTTGCAAGAACCTGTGCACACCACGAACTCTTTATTTGGACCTGCAATATTTAACACTAGAGCATTTATCAACAACTGCTTCAGCTGCTCAAAACTTGCTGCACATTCCTCCATCCATCCAAATTTCTTTATTTTTCTCTGCAATGATGTAATAGGATATGCAATCTATGATAAGTTCCTAATGAGCCTCCTGTAATAAGCTTTCAACACCAAGAATGATCTGACCTCATCCACATTCTTAGGAGCTTCCCACTCCATGATAGCATTATCTTTTCTAGATCCACTGTTATGCCTTCCTTGGAAACAACATGTCCCAAGTAATGTACCTCTATTTGAAATAAATTGCATTTACTAAGCTTGGCATAGAATTGATGCTCTCATAGCAATCTCAGTACTACTGCCAAGTGTTCGGCATGCTCTTCCTTGTTCTTGGAATATATCAATATATCATCAAAGAACACAATAAAAAAACTTGTCCAGATAAGGACACAACACATTATTCATCAAGCACATAAAAGTAGTTGGAGTGTTAGTTAGACCAGAAGGAACTACAACTAACTCATAATTCCCATACCTGATTCAAAAAGCAGTATTGTAGATGTCCTCTTATTTAATGTGTACATGATGATATCCTGATCTCAAATCAATCTTTGAGAACATCGTTGATACCTTCAACTGGTCAAACAAGTCATCAATCCTTGGTAATATATACCTATTATTGATGGTCACCTTGTTTAGTTGTCTATAGTCAATGCATAACCTGAGAGTACCATCCTTCTTCTTCACAAACAACATTGGTTCACCCCAAGGAAATACACTTGGCCTAATGTATCCCTTATCAAGAATTTCCTTCAACTGCAACTTCAATTCTAACAACTCTGGAGTGTTCATCCTATAAGGTGCCTTTGATGTTGGTGTTTCTCTTGCTACCAACTCAATAGAAAATTCCACTTCCCTGTGAGGAGGCAACTCTGAAACCTCTGTGGGAAACACATCCTAAAACTACTGCAATATAGTGTACCTCTCTAATATTTTTTCATCCTCAACATCTTTACACTTGTCATTGGAAATATGGATTGCAAATAGTACACACCTATTCCTGCGATTGTGCTTAGCTTGCAGTTGTAATCATCCTCACTAATGTAGGCTTGTTCTTACCCTGCAATATCCTATTTTCTCCAATATCATCCAGGCACTAAATAGCCTTCTCATAACAATCTACTTTGGTTTTGTGGAGGTACAACCAATCCATACCCAAAATCATACTATATGATCCCAATGGAAGCACATTTAAATGCATTGATGTAAGCATACCATTCAACTCAAATTCACAAGATCTTACCCATTGATGAACTCTCTTCTTGGTACCTATATCAAACTGCACCAACCAAGACTCTACATTCACTTATTTTCTCAAACCACACTTATCCCCTAGGTCAACATTAACATAACTATAATTAGATCCAGGGTCACTAAAAATAGAAACAACTTGACCACAGATATATCTTCCTTCTCAAAAATGGATGCCTAGTGATCTTCTCGCCTTTTGTCCACAATTGCATAAATTTGAGGAATGTTATGGCCCACATCCCCAACTATTTGCGCTTCCTAAGCACTATAGATCTAAGGCTTACCACCCTAGTGCAATGGAAAATCCTTCTTGCGATGGTGCTTTCCATAAATCCAACACTACAACAGTCCCCTACCATCACTTCTATTATGCTGCTCTCCGAGTTGTGGCCCATGTCCCTTCTTAACTGCATTGAACTTCTTGTAAGGAACCACATTCTCTTTCTTACCTGCATCATGAGGTATTCCCCACTTCGATCGACACTTCTCTTTAACCTTCTCATTCCCCTTAAAAACACGCTTAGCCTCAACTTTATGCTTTTACTGCTCATAACAATGCTTTAGTTTTCTAATGGATTTGTCCAGCGATCATGGCTCATCAAACACAAACCAATCTCTATATGTTGCTCATAACCCACTGATGACTCTCTGAATATTCACTTTCTCATCCTTGAGGTAAGGCACATACCTCAACAGCTCTAGGAACCTACTAGTAAACTCATCATTTTTCATGGACCCTGTTGTAGCGACTGCAACACCCTCCAAAATTTTGGCCTACATCGAAAATTTGGAGCCTTCCTTGCTTTTTCCCCTTGATGGTCGCAAAAAATTAGGCTCATCCCATGAGCTTCTATTGATTCCTCACACCCTTTTTTCTTGATCAACCACCAGTCATCTTTTGGCATGTTGATCACTATGTCATGCTTGTGAGTTTGTTATGGAATTTTGAAGGTTTGTCTTTGTGTTTATGAGTTGTTTTCACTCTATCGACATTGGTCAAACTCACACACAAAGTTGTAAACATTGTCATGTAAGTGTCGTCACGTTCGTTCGAAGACATATTTCAACTATCACTTTTAACCTTTGAGTCAGCCTCACTGAGCACATGTTGTCTTGTTGGTTTGAGGTTTCTTGTCATCGAGTAATGCTAAGTGTTTGATCACATTGTCATGTATGCACAAGTACACTTACTTTCACACTTAGTCAATTTTCCCGGAAATCTATCGACTAGACAACCCTTCGTCAATCAAACCCGATCCAAGTGACTTTGCACTGATGCCCAGAACTGCACAGAGCTTGAGGTTTTCCTCCAGGTAGCCTATACTATACAATTCTAGAAATGAGCCAGCTAACTATCTCAAAAAACTATGCAGAAGTTGTCCATGAACCTGATCCAGTCTGTGATTCCTACAAGATCTCCCATCAAGACTTCTACTGGTCAACTAGAGAAATGACTTGAGTTATGACCAAGGGTTGTACTGATTTCCAAAATTGCACAGAGATTTCCTTCACCTTCCCTTCTCCCCCGCTTTGCAATCAGCCCAGGAATTGTGCAAAGTTATCCTTCACCTTCCCTTCTTCCCCACTCTACAACCAGCCTAGGAATTGCACAGAGTTTTCCTTCACCTACCCTTCTTCCCTGCTTTTCAATCAACCCAAGAATTGCACAAAGTTTTCCTTCACCTTCCCTTCCTCCTCGCTCTGCAATAAGCCCAAAAAATATGCAGAACAGTCAGGCGAGCTTCCCTGCTGACCTCCTTTGCTCTCGTTCTTAAAACTACACAGATCTGTCTACCACCAACCCTTCTTCCTTGCTTTGCAATAAGCCCATAAATTGCACAGTTATGTTCGGGCTCAGACTGTCTCCCATGATTGCGAAATTTCAACCATCAACTCCAACAGCCCGATATTGTCCTCCTCTGGAAAATCGTGCATATTTTTCTACTATTGCCTCCTACTCCCTGCATTGTCTTCCCTTGATAAATTGCGTAGATCCCAACTAGATGACCTGCTCAGTGATCCCCTTGAAAATTGCATAGATTGGCCCAGTAGTTCCCTGACACACCGCCTAGCCTTCCTCAGGGAAACTGTGTAATTTTTCCTCCCAGTTAGGTTTTTCCTACCAGTGACATCTGCACAGTTTTTCCTGATAGTGCTCAAGAGCCTCGCATCCTGGCCTAAGTTGTGCTCTGCGCAGTTTCAATGCCTTGTCCCTCTCCGGGTCACCTGCACCGAAACGAAAAATAATACATCATGTTAGACTAGGATATTTTTGGATTTGACTTCATCTCATCATGAGTGATTGCAGAAACAAGTACATCGATGAAACATGGCATGATGATGAACGAGATGGAAAAGAGGCACATGCTAGAAGACTTTCTCATAGTCGAATGAACACACAAATCACATCAAGTAGACGAGCGAAAGGGACACATTCACATGCACCATCAAGTAAAGAACAAGACCATCGAAGACCCCATGCAGTTTTCTATGCGGAGGTGAAGACATGTCACACTGAGAGAATATCATCGTTCAGTAGCACAACAACTCAGAACGGACACCACAGTCAGCCAGTACATCTCATCAGTGCCTTGTCGAGTTGTGGCATGAGTTGTCTCAACCACATCACTACTATGGGCCATACTTGTTGTAATCAATGTAATGTAAAAGTGGAAGTCCAAGAGACCCACATACGAAGTTGAAGAATCATGTAAATTCGAAAATTCATAGGAGGTCAAACAACCATGAGGGAAGTTGAAGAGTCACAAGGGTCAGCTATTCCCCCTTGGCTGTATATACCCCCTCATTATATGAGCAAAAGACTTTTCACCTTGGCTCCTCCCACATAGCCTTGAGAGCCTGTAGTCTTTTCTTTGAGGAGCGAGGAGTGGCTCCAATGTTGATCCAGGTGGATGTTGGTGGCCACCCACCTATCCCATTTGGACCCCCGCAACTGTCTCTTTCATTTTTTCAGTTTCCATAATTGTAGCACAATTTACTATTTTTAGCAGTTTTTTTCAGGTCCTGAACTTTCGGAGCCATTTTGAGGCCCTAAACGATGTTTTTTTTTTAAATCTGGGGGCAGCATGGGTCCATCGACTGATGCTTCCCTTCCCAAAGTGGTATTTCTCAGATAAATCTTTCTAACGAGCTATCATATGCGTCAAACGGAGATCGTATGCCAAAGTTACAACCCCGGGAAATTGATGTACCAATTTACCCAAAACGGGGCCCACAATTTGGCGTTTCATCTTCTAGGGTTAGGTTTTGGAATGTGAAGGGTTTTCCATTGTTTCTCAACAATAAATAGGCCTTCGAGCCTCATTGTAACTCAGTTCGGAACAGTTCAGAGGCATGTAGCCACACATCTCTTCTCAGAGATAAGCTACCATCGCCCTAGCTGGTTTATTTCTATTTCCGGTTGTAAGCATATTTCAGTATTTTCCATTAATGAAATGAAGTATTACTTCCGCTGCATCTTTGTGTATATGGTTATCTTTGTATTTTATTGCGTTCCTGTGTAAATCTGGATCAGTGGTATCAGAGGGGTCTACTTTTTTATCTATTTTTTCTTTGCATGTCCCCAACAAGGTCGGGATATAAGGAGTTAGGGCTTGAACTGGTCGAACCTTTGCAAGACCAGCCTCGCAAATCCCGACAACCTCCAATGGCGGATGAGAAGAAAGACGAGGGGGCAGGAGATCCTATCAAAATCTTGCTCGAAGAAGCCCTCGAGCGACAAAGGAACGCGATGATGGATAGCTTTGTGCAAATCCTTCAACGGCTACATGAGGTGATGCATCGGCTTCCAGCAGCTACTCTGGAAACGCCATGCCCTTTAAGGTACAAGTTAATTTTGAAATCCCCATCTTCGAGGGTAAAATAGACACAGATGCCGTAGATAAATGGTTAAATATGCTAGATGGGTATTTCTCTGTTCATGAATTTTCAAGTCGGGAAAAGATTGTTTTCGCTCTTCTCAAAGCAGCCCCCCACGTCAAGGACTGGTGGGAAACCTACTGCGAGCAGAAGGATGAAAGTACAGGCTCATTATTTTCAGCCTCACCCACTTGGAATGACTTCCGGGATGCCATCAAGGAGCAGTACTACCCTGTCAAAAGCTATGAGGACAAATACATCAAATGGACCACACTGCGGCAGGGACGAGACCAAGATGTTCCAGAGTTCACAAACATTTTTCATACCATTCGCACACAGTTGGGTATCAATGATTTTGAGCGGCATCTGGTGCTCAAATACCGCGGCTGCCTACACAGATACATCCAGGAAGAGATGGAGTTCTTGGACATCTCCTCACTCGGCACAGTATACCGATACGCTGTCAAAATCGAGCAAAAGTTCAAACAGAAGAAGCGAGACTTTGGATCTGCAAATCCGAAGCCCAAAGGACAAAGCCAAGGCAAGGCGACCCAAGACAACCTGTCGAAGCCGCAAGAAAAGAACAACACCACAAAGCCGAAGAAGGACACAGGGAAGTGGTGTGAGTTCCACAAGAGTCCCACTCATAACACAAGTGAGTGTCGGACCAAGCAGTCACTGATGGTGGAGTTGAAGGCTTCCGAATCAGATACATGTTCCGACCTTGAGCCAGAACCCAACAAGGGGAATGGAAAAAGGAAGCAGATCATTGATGCGGAGCCCAACGCCACTGTTGCCACTGCCAAGATCCAGAAGAATGAACCTGAAGACCCAGAGGAGGGGGAGCGCCTTTTCCACTCACAAATGTGGGTGAAGGGTTCACCACTACAATTCATTGTTGACAGTGGGAGCCAAAAGAACCTCGTTTCAGCAGAGGTTGTGAAACGGTTGCGCCTACCGACTACACCACACCCGCAGCCGTACAGTATCGGGTGGCTTCACGAAGGATGAGATCTCAAAGTTCACCAGCAGTGCCGCCTTCGCTACAGCATCAAGCCCTTCACAGACGAGGTATTGTGTGATGTTACACCTCTGGATGTTTGCGATGTACTATTAGGCCAGCCATACTTGTGGAGGCGACACGCTGTGTATGAGTCAAGGCCTCGCACTGTCATTATTTCTTTGGATAATTCATTATACAGGATACCGAAGGTCGCCCCACCTACCGCCACCTCTTTGATCACTGCCAAGAAAGGCAGCAAGCTCATCTCTCAGACTAGGAAATTCATTTTCTGTCTGGTTTGCTCCGAAAGTAAGGGGAAGATCGTTGCTACATCCATGACCCCCGCAAAGGGTTCCTTCACGCAGAAGCAGCAACAAAGGGATACGGTCATGACAGAACACAAGAACAACTTCTCCTCACCCACACGGGTACCACACAAGTTTTAGGTGGGCGACAAAGTTTGGTTGCATCTGCAGAGAGAACGCCTTACCAGAACCCATCAGAAACTCAGACCACTAAGACATGGTCCTTACACCAATACCAAGGCTACGGGCAACAATGCTTGGAAGCACAACATTCCTCCATTCCTTCGCTTACACCGAGTGTTCAATGTGGACCGTTGCCGACCATGCTTCCCACCATTTCTGGACACATCAAAGATTGCAGAACAACTCACCAGAGACCCAGCTCAGCGGAAGCTTCCTCATGTTAGGGAGGAACTCAACGCAATGGGGACCATTGCTTCCTAAGGGGGGAGGAATGATCCAGGTGAATGTTGGTGGCCACTCACCTATCCCATTTGAACCCCCACAACTGTCTCTTTCAACTTTTTCAGTTTCCTAAATTGTCGCACAGTTTACAATTTTTAGCAGTTTTTTCGGGTCCTGAACTTCTGGAGGCGTTTTGAGGCCCTAAACGACGTTTTTTGGGAAATCTGGGGCAACATGGGTCTATGGACCGATGTTGCATCCCAAAGTGGTAGTGATCGGATAGATCTTTCTAACGAGCTATTGTACGCGTCAAACAGAGATCGTATGCCAAAGTTACGACCCCGTGAAATTGATGTACCAATTTACCCAGACGGGGCCCACAATTTGGCGTTTCATCTTCTAGGGTTAGGTTTCGGGATGTGAAAGGTTTTCCATTGTTTCTCAACAATAAATAGGCCTTCAAGCCTCATTGTAACACAGTTCAGAGGCATGTAGCCGCACATATCTTCTCAGAGATAAACTACCATCGCCCTAGCTGGTTTATTTCCATTTCTGGTTGTAAGCATATTTCAGTATTTTCCATTAATGAAATGAAGTATTATTTCCGCTGCATCTTTCTGTATATGGTTATCTCTGTATTTTGTTGCGTTCTTGTTTAAGTCCGGATCACTGTGCTGGAGAGTTTGGGAGCTTCATCCAGCAAGAATTTCATGGTAAGAGGAAACTGGAGGTGGGTTGGTTTGAAGTTCAGCATTTGATTTATGGAGTCAGGAGTAATATAGAAGAGGGTAGTTCTAGATGGACTCTTAACTGCCCTTTTTGTTGGCTCATAGTTCTCACAGCAGAGGTGAATTATCTCAGGGAAAATGTTCACAGAGAGGAGGTAGTATATGGGTAGATTTGATTCCCATATGCCATAGACATCATTTTGGTTTAAGTAACTGTTTCTGAGCTCACATACTGCTTGCAGATGGTTTTGGTAGCCTACTAGGTCTTGGATTAGATAGTCTTTATCAGCTAAGGGCAAATGTTCCAATTCCTTGTGGGGTGCATTAAGAGGAGTGATATTCAAGGCTACTCGACCTTCCATGGCTAAACTCTCTTGCCTTTAAAATTGGAAATTTTTGGCTTTGTGTAAGCAAAATGGGCAAAACAATGGCTCTGTGGATTTCTCCGGGATTTTCACCGTTGAAACTGGTTTGTTGGCTTTAATTTAGCTCTGTGGATTGAAATTAGCTGGAGAAACAGAACTTATGGGCTTCTTTGGCACAATGGGCGACAATTGTGGGCAAAAGGCAGCTTTCGGGGTTTCTTAGAGAATTTGCAAGGCTGAACGAGCTCAATTTCAGCTCAATGTGCGGATTTATGGTGAATTTGGCAACACAGAGGTTATGGTGGGTGCTTTTGGCAGCAACACAGTGTTTCTTCTTCAAATTATAGGTGCTGTGGGCAATTTTACAGTGAAATCCAATAAAAACAGTGTCGGGAGCAGTTTGTTATAAATACCTGTTTTCTCGGCGGAATGGTCGATTTGCAGGTGACCAGGTGAGCCGAGGGGCCGAGCTGTGGAGTCAAAGTTGTTGGGTGGCGGACTTGTATGGCGAAAATGGTCTTTTGAACGTAAATTAGCATGCACCGGTTGCGTATAGAAAACAAAGACAAATGGGTAAAAACAACGTTTTCACCCCTTTTTACCCGATTTTTTGACTTTGACGAGTTACGGTGCGCTTTTTCTGATGACGTCAGCATGACGTCATTTTGTCGTGTAGCGAGGTACGAATGCTGACATGGCATGTGACATGGCGGGTGACGTGTTGGGTGACATCATCAGATGACGTGGGCATGACATTAGCAGGGAGGCGGTGGGGTGGTAAGTGGTATTCCCTGCACCGCCTTTGGAGGAAAGTGGTATTGGGGGAGGGGGCTCCGAACACGCCTGGCGCCTGGCGCCTGACACGCGTCCTCGGTGCGGCGGAAATACCGCCCATCCCCCGGACGCTATAGTTCGGCATGTTAGGGCTTCCGATATCGCCGACAGCCGTTGGATCTGTCAGCGATGATCGGACAGCTGGCGGGTAATGAAGGTGGCGGCGGGTTATTTGCGGGGGACCCGCTTTAATATTTCGGGTTTTTGTAATGTTTTGCGGTGTATTTCCGACTTTGCGTTAAATGGGTTTTGGGGGTAAAAATGCGGGTTTTCGGCTGTTTATTTAGCCAAAGGCTAAACAAGTCTCGATGGGGCACGTGGAGGGTTGTTATTGGCCCCGGGTGGACCAATAACTCCCTAAAAAAAAATTAAAATATAGCTATAGCTAGCCAAGGGTCGGGGTATTAGATTTTTTTAGGGATTTTGTGTATTTTAACCTAGTAAGGGAAGGGAATATACATAGGAGCTATATAATAGTGTTAATAGGTTAATATGACTATGTGGAATGGATGTGTATGAATTAGGGCTAAGTTTATAGAGTGAAAACTTAGGCATGGGGGGAATGAAAGGATACCCAGTTGTGAAGTCTAGGAAACTTGGCAAAATGGAATAAAGACATTTTACACAAGAAATGTGGCTTGTTTTGCCTAGGTGAAAACACATTTTCACTTAGTTTTTCTATGAAATGAAGTGGAGTAAAGGCAATGAATAGATCTCATTTTCCTTGGCGGGAAGGATAGTAAGTGTTCCTTGGGAAAATGGGGAGGGGAATTAGTCATGCTCCATTTGTTTTGTAGCCACCTTTCCATGGTACCTTATGATTTTTATGAGATGAAAACTTGTTCCAAAGGAGAAAATTGCTTATACACCTACTTCTATACCATCAAAACTGCCTACCCAACCTAGTATACCTAACATTTTCTCTTCATTTTTATTGGGTGCATTTGAA